>CM061142.1:434710696-434735696 GCA_030789695.1 Scilla litardierei
GAAGCAGCCGTGGCCTCCGCCACATTCATCTTCTTCGTCCGAACGAGCTTCTTAGCCTTCGTCGACGACGATCCCTCCCAAGCTCGCTTCGGGCCGCCCTTCGTTGGTCTATTGGCTGCTTGCTCCGAGGCCAGTTTCATCAGCTCATCCACTGGTAAACTCATTGTCTAACCTGCAAGAAGGAAATAGATTAGGGTAAGCAAATCAGGAGCGACAGCTACAAAGCTTGGATTACCTTCGGGCAGACATCTCGAACAATCATCTCCTCCTTGGCAAGTTTTTCGTATTTCCTATCCTCCGTGGGGATTTCCTGCAAGATCCTAGCCCGCTCCACATCGTTTGCACCGAGGCAAACCTCCCGGTTTGCCTCCAGGTTTAGGACACCCCAGTTTGATCTCAACGCCAAATCCTTGGGCGTCGAGACGAACACATACTTCTCCCTCCAGCCTTTAATCTTGCCCGGTAAGCCCAGGACTAGATGCTGTCTTCTCCTCGCTGACACCTAGTAGTGTGTCCTCAGCTTCTTGATCGCGAAGAAATACCAGAATATGGAGAGGGTCGGACTGATATCGCTCCTCGCACAAAGGACGAGGAAGCCGACGATTGCACTAATGGAGTTCGGCATCAGTTGAAACATGTGGAGTTCGAGGAAGTTCAGGATGTGGAGAAGCAAAGGAGGACGGGGGAAGCACAGTCCTTGGTAGTAGAAGGCAAGGTTAACCCCAACCTCGTAATCTCTGGGGAAGCACACCCGTTTTGTGGCAGTCGGTAGGCAGACTGTGTAGGGTGGCCTGATGAACTTTTCACAGGCTAGAGGTATGAAGGAGCTCCGGTCTACCGACTCCACCTCGAGATCTCAGCGGGGACTTTCCCAGCCTTGGCCGTAGTAACGACGGCCCAAGCAGATAGTTTGGGCTTCGTCATAGCCAGCTCCTTTCCCTTCCTTGGGTCCCTAGGGACCTCCAACGATGACCCCACGATGACCTTGGCCACCGGCCTGCTCTTGGGGCGGCCTTGGATAATTGACAAAGTCTCCTTCACCCCCTCCTCCGTGTCCGCGATGGAGCTGCCCGGTGCTCCGTTGCCCTTGTACCATTGTTCTACCTCTTTCGAAGTAGTTGAACAGGAAGAAGTCGAAGAAACCATTTCAAGAAGCAAGAACAGTACCTATAAGAAAGAAGACGGATGGACGAGGCTGTCGGAACAGTAGAACGAACTCCGACGACGGCAGCAACAGCAATGACGATCGAAAACTCGGAAGAAGGCGAGAGCTCGAAGGAAATTAGAAGTGGCAAAACTCTCGCTCGATCTCTCCCTCCCCTATTTATAGGAAGCATCGACCGATCTCTGCCGTCGAAGCTCTGCCACGTGGCGAGGATCTGATCTCCTCTGACGCCTCGACTGCCACCCGCAGTCACGTCCACCACGCGTCTCCCTCTAGATGGCTGGGACGCCTCGATATTTTTCCGCCTTCAAGTCGAAATGATGTCATTGAAACGGTGGGCGGGCTTTTCGAATTATTTACTGCCTCGATCGAAGGCTCAAATCAAAGGCCGTCCCTTCCCCTCCGGGCAGATGAAATGATAGTGCATCATCTGAACTAGGCCGGGCTTCCACCTCAAGCTCGAATGACGGGGGTAATTGTTACGACCTAAAGATCGTGATAGCTCGACCTTTCTTCCAAGTTCGTCCAACACCCGCAAAGTCTGCCTCGCCAAATGGAAAGCTTGCCCATCCCCCACGAACTCTGCCTCGATTAGTGGGTAGGGCGCACTTCGCCCCGAACCTCGCCAGTTGCTCACCTTCTTCCATCTAAGATTGCCAGGCAAACAACCAGTTCGCCCATCATCCACTAGGAGCGACCAAGTGACCATGTGCGGCATCGATCCTTGGACGCACCTCGATGACCCTTTGGCCCATCGAACACGACAAACGCCCTTGTACGAGAAATCCACTGACACTTCCACCGCTCAACAGCCTGACAAAACACCCCTAGCTGTTGCGTAATCTGACCGTTTAGTGCTTTCGGCCCTGACACTCTGACAAGCACCCCTGGCCATTGCACTGTCTGACAAAAGCATGGCTGACATGCACAACTCTGACATCCTCGGTCGAACCTTCTACAGTCTGACATGCCAGCTCAGTACACCAGCTTAGCCTTACCTAACCGCCTCATTAGGCTATAAATACCCCTCCATCTCTATCGAGAGAGGGGTTGGCTAATTCATTCTCAAATTCTCAAACACACACATAAGAGCAAAGGTAGTCAACATCTTTGTTCTTCCACCTAAGCTCGCCACGTAAGGTCAACCTACTTCTAGCTCGGCCTACGTGTCTGGCCCACTTTTATAAGCCCCAATCATGATTTAGGCATCAGAGAGGCTATGGGTTGGAACCCAACCAGGCCTTTCTAACGAGCTACTCTTTGCGCAGGTGAGCTCGTCCAGGTAGCAAGCATCCGATGACTAACTCAAGAAGAGCAGCGAACGAGCGGTGGATTTGCAGGATTGATTCAGAGATCAACCTTTGAAGTGCGCCTAGACTCACCACCCCACTCACTACTTGTAAACGGCCTTCCTCTACATCCCCTAACTTGTAACCACCATGCCCTTGGTTCTCCTCTATATAAATTCATTGTACGCGGATCTTACCCCGCAACAAATGTAGTATCCTATCTAATAGGAGACTAAAGTTTGTATCTTATATGAATATGGTATCCTGTCATTGTATGAACTCTTCTCTATTACTAATAAATAAAGGCATGTGGTCTCTCCTAGAAATCACTTTACAACACGTTATCAGCATGCTCTTCCTGAGAGAGAGGGCCCGAATGTTGCGAAAGCTCTGAAGGACGATAATGGACTGCCCGCACGCAGATGAGAAATAAAACCCCACGTCTGTCAGATTCGATTTAGAGCTATACCTAAAAACCAAGTATTTTTATCATGATCATGATATGCATCAGTTAACATTACCCAAGGTCAAAATCAATCAAAAAATATGAATATATAATTTTGGAAAGGGCGACGGCATCTGGCCGCCGACCCTAGGGCTGCGACCATCGGCTGCCAGCCCAAACCTCGTGGGAGAGGGCCAGTCGACCCCCACAGAAAGAGGAAAAAAATTTGTTTTCATTCGATTGGCTTGTCGGCGGTCCCATGCCGTCGGCACACCACCCCCACCCACCCCCCGCTTTTCGCCTTAGTAGCGTCAGTTTGCGATGGCGACGACGACCAAAACCCAACCTATGTTAAAAAAACCTTTTCTCATAGGCAGTGTCCCTACACCACCGATACCCCACCGCCACCGTAGCGGCGACCCGTCACCCCCCAAGCGATGGCCACATCCCTTGCCCTAGCGTGATGTCGTCGCTTCAACAGCGGTGCACAAAACTTGAAGGAATTTCTGATCGGATCCGAAGCTTGGGGCGAGAATTCAGCTAAGGTGAAACTTTCTGAAGCAAGTGGTCGTCTCCTGACAAAGGCGTTGGATCACTTTGGGGCATCGGCCTAAGGAGATTGCATTTGCAAACGGTAAAAACATAAGTTTTGTTTTTATTTTAGCAGAAATTATTTTAGATCTGTCTGGCGAGATTGTTTTGCCCTTCTTCCTAGATAGTAAAAGATCCTGCAAATGAGTAATTTTTCCGTTTAGCGTTTTTATAAAATCATTTTATGATTTCTTTTCTTATTCCGCTACTTCCACGTCTGCTAAGCCAAGATTTCTCAAAAACCAACAGTGGTATCAGAATAAGGTTTTACCTAGGATCTGATTTAGTTTCTGCTACTCATAAACATGTGTGAGGACGATATTTGTATTGCTGTTGTGGCATGTAGGTTTTCTAGGTTTATTTTTAATTTTGTAATTTATAGTGCTTGTGCGCACTAATTTTATGTAATTAATTTTGGCCTCTTTTGTATTTATTATTTTTCCAAGAGAATGCCCATGTGTAAATGTATAATAAATTTAGGAGGCGGAGCTACCAGAATAATTTTAGCCTCTTTTGCATCAGTTAACATTACCCAAGGTCAAAATCAATCAAAAAAATATGTATATATATTTTGGGGAAGGGCGGCGACATCTAGCAGCCGAACCTAGTACTACAGCCATCGACTGCCAGTCCAAACCCCATGGGAGAGGGTCGTCCGACCACCACAAAAAGAGGAAAAAAATTTGTTATCATTCGATCGGCTTGTCGGCAGCCCCCATGCCACCGACACACCACCCCCACCCACCCCTGCCTGTCACCTTAGTAGCAGCAGTTCGTGATGGCGGTAGCGGACACAAAACCCGACCTATGGTTCAAAAAAAAACCTTTTCTCATCAGCGATGTCTCCACACCGATTGCTAAGGGCAAGAGATCCATGGAGTTGAGATGAGCCAAAGAGGTGATTTGCAAGGTGTTGCTAGGTGGTGGCCATCCTACTTGGAGCATGGAGTTCCCTTAGTTTTGTAGGGGTATACTAGAGAGTCTGCATGCATTCTGTGATGTTTGTAATTTAATTAATGTGATGATTAAATTGCGATGTTTTTTAGATTTCACGGCATGGCATATAATTTTATATTGCAAAGGTCGTACCGTCGCTCTGCCATAATTAACTAACATATGGTGATGATGTGGTCACATGGCCTTGTGCACTAATTATATGTGCTTTTGATTTTTCGAAATTTTTTTTCGAAAATTAGACTTTGTTTTTGTTATACGATCACTACGTGTGATGTATGTGCTGTGATGGATATCTGATTCTTAAAATGTTAATTTTAGGCATCACATAGAATTAGGGATTACTAATTCGAAAGAACCCATAAACATATTAATAATGCATAATTTTGATAATCGGTGTTTTTAAGGTATCCACGAGCCGGTGTATAGAATCGTTTGGTGTCTAGGCTTGGATCACCCTATTAGGGCTCGCCTTAGCTAGGGGTACATGATCCTACCTGGCCAAACCTGCCTGGCCATGTTCAACTGGATAAATCTAGAACTCCAATTGTCAATAATGTAGGCATTGATTATATTCTAGTCAATTACGTTAATGATCCTTTTCAGGATTAGCTGTAGCCCTCCTTGATTTTGGATATTGGCAACTTGGGATTCTTGTAATAATTTTTGGGCACACCCAAGCTATATCATGGATAAATTTTGGGAACCAATTCCATTATACATATGATGTAGTTCAGCTTAACTCAAACCATCGTGTCATGAACATACCTGAGCATCAATGTAAGTTAGGACTGTACAAGAAACAAAGGTTCAACTAGACTAATCATTATGATTTGTTATGCACACTCAAGATCATAAGTGACTATGGGTTAAAAACGATAAGTGAATCTCATATGATATGATTGATGAAGAGTCATCTACCAATCGCAGAGTTAAGCAACTTGTTGAGCACACTCAAGGTTGTGAAACTCAAGGTGGTTGGATCCCTTTTCCATTAAATATCACTATTTGTTCAATAGCTATGGGTTGAGATGCTCGCAAAAATAGTGAAAGAAATAGTTAGATAAAAACCAATCTAACTATGTTTAAAAATAATGAACACATGCTTAATTTGGTGTTCTAATCTTTGCAGCAATGTCGTCTGGACTTAAGCTCATCTTAGACAAGAATATGCTCATTGATAAAAATTATGAAGACTGGCCTAGAAATATTAAGCTCACGATTTATTTTGAAAGACTAAGCTATGTCAACAAAGAACATGTACCTGATGAACCACCTAGAGGGGCCAAAGCTGAGATTATTGAATCTTATAAGCAATGGCTCTTAGGTGACTTAAAATCTCGATGCCTCACTGTAGCCTCTATGGATAATGAGCTCCAAAGGCAAAATGAACATATGGATGTTTGTAGCATTTTCCTTAATACAAAACAGTTGTATGTGAAATCATCTCGGGCCACAAGATTAGAAGCTTTGTGTAAATTTTTTAACACAAATATGAGTGGGGGCACAGTCCAAGATCATGTACTCAATATAATTACGTACATTGAGAATCTTGTAGAGCTTGGTTTCATCTTGGACCATGAGTTCTCTATGGACTTGGTCCTTAATTCTCTTACCCAAAGATTTCTCTGTTCATAAGTAGTTTTATTATGAACACGATTGAGGTTGAACTTGATGGGAAATCGAATCCCCACCCCTAAGTAGTTTTGCTGATGTGAACACCAAATGATGTTAGTGTACTTATAAACACTATCTAAAGTGTGCAGGTTGTGCAATTAATATCTTTATGCATACTCCGATGAAGCTCAACCACACTCCAAGGATGGAGGCGAATTTGATAGCTCTAAGTCAAGCACAAAGTGAAGCTCAAAGATGAAGCTCATGGAACGAGCTCAAGCCTAATGAAAGAGGAGCTCAAATTCAAAGCGAAGCGTGCATCTACATCAACATCTGATCGGCTTCTAGTAGTCTTCATTTAAGTCTAGTGTGTGAGTTGGTATTTCTAGGAATATGTTAAAGCCAAGTCTAATTGAGCACACACACAAAATGATTAACGAAACAAAAGTTTTTAAACTCGTTTTTAAAAACTCTTTGAGAGCATAAGCTATTCGCTTAATTGTTCGTAGTCAATCTCCAGACACCCAGGAGTTGATTTCATGTCTTTTCAGCCGAGTTTCAGTGAAAACATGCTTTGAGAGTCGACTACCAAAGGAGGGAGTCGACTACCAGCTGTGAGCATTGTTTTCAGTGAAAACTCTCTGGGAGTCGACTACCAGCTGTGTTTTTGCTGCGTTTTGACTTTCTGATTTCTCTTTCAATTCCTTGATTTATGGACAGAAGTCAAACATTTTTGAATTTCAAAAACACTTTTGAAACTCTATAAATTGAGCTTCTTGAGAAATTTTCTAAACACCAATTTTATATCATTTTTGAGCTAAAGCTATAATTTTAAAAGTCCTCAATCGCTTTCAATTGCTTTCATCTTCGTAGCCGAAATTCTGATTCTAAATTTCTGATCTCTAGCTTTTAATATCTGAAATTCTTTTTGAGATCTATTTTATTTTGGCTATTGAAATTTTTTTCATAATCTCTCACTCTTGTTTTAATATTCTTTGAAGGGAAAACAAAAAGGATCTAGATCACATAGAATCAAAATATATTCTTTGTGTGATCTAATATCACTTTGAATTCTTTAAGCCACATAAGCACAAATTGCAATATTATCTTGGCTATATAATTCTTGTTGGGTGTAAACCAATCTCCATCAAATATTGTGGAGAATTGGATCTTTGTTTTTGTTTGGGATTCTCTTTGTGATAAGGGTTGTGAAAATCCTAGACAAGTCTAGGTGGTTGGAAATCCTGGTAGGGATACTAGGTCGTTGGAAATATTAGCGAGTGAAGCTAGGTAATTGTATTCCCAAGGCAATAATGGATTGAATCTCGTACCGGATTGGTCGGGGACCGGACGTACCCAGGTTGTGGGGAACCAGGATAAAAATATCTTGTCTCTACGTGCTTTCTGCGTTTCTTTATTTAATTGTGCAAGATATTCATTTCTTGTTAATATATCATCTTTGTAATCATTTATTAATATATTGCAAAGTTGTTCTATTTATTCTGATGTATTAATGTCTCTCTGTTTGTAATATTCATATGTTTGTAATTATTCTTTGTAATTGCTCTATCTTCTTTGTTGATTAAGAACCAAGCGTAGATCACTCTACTTGGTTTCTTAGGAAACATTGGAAGGGAATTATTGTGTTGTACTAATCAACGAAAAAGTTTTATAATTCATACAACACTATTCAACCTCCATTCTAGTGTTATTTGCCATCCACATGATCCAACACTTGGTATCAGAGCGGGTTAAAAAGACGATGGCATCAGCATCCTTCCACTCTGAAGGACTCAACACCATGCGACCACTGTTGTTCAATGGAACAAACTACACAAGCTGGAAGATACGTATGAAGACTTATTTAGAGTCACTAGATATTAAAACATGGATCATCACCCAGGATCCATACAAAACACCCATTGAAGTCGACACAGAAAAATGGTCGCCAACGAAAAGAAGAAAGCCAACCTCAATGCCAAAGCCATGAACGCACTATTCTGTGCTGTGACAGGTAATGAGTTCAATCATGTCTCTCAATGTGAGACGGCACATCATATCTTGCATACTCTTCAGGTAAGTCACGACGGAATCGAGAAGGTGAAAGAATCTCAAATTAACGTTTTACATTCTAAATTTGAATCTTTTAAAATGGAGGAAGGAGAGAGTATTACCGAGGTGAATACTTGCTTTACTAACATCACAAATGAGCTTGTAGGTCTATGTAAAAAGCAATATGAATATGATCATGTAATGAAGATATTAAGATCTCTTAGACCCGAATGGAAAGGGAAGACAACGGCCATTCGAGAAGCTCACAATGTAAAAGACCTCACAATTGAAGAACTGATGGGAAATCTCATAGCATATGAGATAGAGCTTGAGGAAGACAAGAAGATAGAAAAAACCGAAGAAAAAGAACCTTGCATTCAAATCACAAGAAGAAGACTCTGACTATACCGACAAAGAAGATCATATTGCCTTTGTCTTGAAAAATTTCAATGACTTCATGACAAGTAAGTATGGTAAACGACCATTCCATCCTACTAATAGTATTATTTGTCTTGGTTGCAACAAACCAGGGCATATAAAAAAGAGACTGTCCCTTGGAGAAGAACAACTGATACATCAAAGATCGTGGCAAAAGTAGAGAGAACAATGAGAGAAAGAACGATAGAAGGAATAAGCTTCGATGACCAAGGAAGGAATCATATGCAGCCTTCGATCAAAGCGATGATTCTACCTCCGACGAATCATCATCAGATGATAAAGAAGAGAGAAGATAAATAGCTCATATGTGTTTCTTGGCCACCATATCATCACAGGTAAGTTCATTGCATGATTCATCATTTAGTGAAAATGATTCATCATCAAGTGATGATGAAGACATTGATTATAGAGGAGCATAAAAGGAGCTTTGCTCAATGCATGAAAAGATCATTAAAGAACATAGAAGAACACTTAGATTAGTTAAAAAGGATGCAAAAGAAAAAGAAGAACTTCTTAAAGAAAATGTTGTTTTAAAAGAAAAGAATGATTTATTAGAAAAAGATGTACAATCCATGAAAGTGAAAACTGAAGGTTTGGATAATCTTCTCGTGTCTACTAAAGACAAATATGATTCTACGTACAGATTGTTGAAAACTTCAATAAAGGGAAATGAAAGTTAGATAGTTTAATAAATAGTCAAAAAGCATCATCTAGAAAAATCGGACTTGGTTATGATTCTAATCATACCAAAAAAGGAGTAAGCATACTAGGATGCATTATACTAACCCAAATTTTTTGAGCATATGGGTTCCCAAGAATTTGACGGATCAAAAGAGAAAAAGGTATATAGTCAATTTTGTTCAGAGTGTTCATTTAAATAAAAATTATAAGTATATTTCTATCGAAGGAACTAAACCGTATTGGGTTTGGTTTCCTAAGGGCTAACCCCTTGGACTCAATGTATAAAGAGTACCATAAACAATCATATTTTTCAGGTACTCTAAACCAAGGAGGAGGAACACAAATCATATCAATGCTTTGCGAGAAAGATAAAATTGCTTTGCAAAACTTAATTATATGAATGGTTAAATGTTTGTTTAATTTTTTTTCTTCATATAAGTGCTTATATATGTTGATTATATTTGCTCGTGAAGGATTTTGGCCAAACATTCAAACCATCGCATTAAAAACCACTCGGGATGAGAAAACTGCTCAACCCAGCAAGGAGTCGACTACCACCCCTAGGGAGTCGACTACCAGAGTGCTGAGCCGAAAATCTGTGTTTGATTTCTTGATTTTTTTTGCTAACTCATATTGGGTTTTGTTGAGCCTATTGGGTTCATATCCAAAGAATGACTTAAACCCACTAAGAGAAATTGATCTTAACCCTTCACTCTCAAGATCCAAAGGCTATCAGTCATCACTTCTCTTCATCCCAACATTTAAAACACCCTCAATTCATGCCCTAGGTAGCCGACTACCCCCCTTTGAGTTCATCTCCATTGCCATTTTTTGGGTTCTTGATTTCTCTTCTTAGGAGCTCTCATTCCATCATCTTCTTTCAAAGACAACTTCAAAGATCAAGGTATAATCTTTATTTGCTCTCTTGAATACTTCATTTTGCCTCTTTGAATTACTTCATATTTCAGTTTACTATCAATATGCTTTTTAAGAAAGCGATTAGAAAGAGGAGGAAGATCAATAAATCCTCTCTAAGTGAAAGAGAGATCATTGAACCATATCTCTTTAAATCTACTAATTATGATAATTTTATCAATATCATCAAAAGGAAAATTCTCCATGAGTGATTTGTCAAACTTGAGGATGTTGAAAACTACGGAATTGTAGTATCCTAGAGTTCCAAAATCTGTCTAACTTGTTTTCATCTGATAACATGTATCTCTGCTACCCAAAACTTGTCCACTTATTCTATGCTAACATTGACACAGACCTTGCTAAATTTCGTTTCATCACCAAAGTTCTTGACACCAAGCTTGATATCACTGTTAAATCATTAGGTTAGACTTTAAGGATTCCTTTTACAGGAAAACTGCTAGATGAGATCAAAATGACCGATGTGGATACATCGGATAAAATGTACTTGCCTTGAAAAATTTTCCTAACTAAATTACCATGTGGGGATCTTCGTTATCCCGGTAGAATTCTGGCAAACATTCTATCATACAATATTACCCAAAAGTCTGGCAGTTAATCTGTTCTGTCTGGGAAGCAAGCTAAGTGCATCTATGTTATGCTTGGCAATATTCAAGTCAATTGGTCCAGAGTTATCATAGACTCAGTTCTTTCATCTACTTCTTCCAATAGACTTTCATCCCCTCTAGCTCATGGTCACTTTCTCACCATCCTCTTCCATGCCTATAACATTCCTTTGGATAATGAAACTGAGGTTCTGGAACCCGCCCGTATGTTTGATGCACGTGCACTCGGTCGAATGGGTCTTCACAAAGACCTCGATCAAAATGTTTCAGAAGAGAAGCTAGTCGGTGAAGCTAGCTCAACCTCAAGGAGGAAAGGTAAGAAACCTATTGTTGTTAATTCAGATGAAGAAGAGGATAAAAGTGAAGAAGAGGAAGAATAAGAGTCACCCGAGGATGTGCCTAATTACATCGTTGAGCTTCAAGACATGCTCATGAAGAAAATTGAGAATATGAAGATTTCTCAAGAGAAAGGCTTTGAAAAGGTCAACCAAAAGGTAGCCAACTTGAAGGAATTTGTGGCCCAAAGCAATGAAATGACCGAAAAGACCCTTGGTATGATCCTTGATGAGATCAAGGAGCTAAAGAAGGAGAAGAAGAACGACAGACCTTCTTAAACTCTTTTGGTTTAAATTTTAAAAACAATGCTTTTTTGAAACAATGCACTTTGGTTTTGTAATAATTTTTACTATGGTGTAGTGGACTTGGACTTATGATATCAACTCTAGGAGTTGGAACAATGCTTATGATTATGCTTTGACATGTTTTAAAACATTGATATATTATTCATGTCATCCTCTATATATATACATATATTATATATATATACTAGTCATAACCCATGCCCGCGGGCACGGTTCATTTAAGATTTCCCCCGGGAAATCTTTGTTCCCCGAAAAATTATTTCCACAGCCAAAATTTAACACAATAATAAATTATCGTAAAAATATTCAGCAGCATGGGCACCTTCGGTCCTGGTGTCTTCGACGCGGAACAACAAATTTGGCATCGAACAACAAATATAATGTCCGCACCTTCGACGCGGAACAACAAATTAGCGTAAAACATTAGCGGGCGCCTTCGGCACGGGCTGCATCGGAACAACAAAGCTCATGGTATTTTTACGCTAATTTGTTATTCCGCTAAATTGTTTTACTTTAAATTTTTTATTTTGTTTAATTTAATAGATCTTGCTTCTCCACAATCTTTTCGAATGCACTTTTAATTTCAAAGTTTAGGTTCCCAATGCTCTTTTCCCCCTAAATTTAATCTCCACAATGTTTCCTAAGGCACTTCTAATTTCAAAGTTTAGGTTCCCAAGGCGCTTTCCCTCCCAAATTTAATCTCCACAATCTTTCCCAAGAAACTTCTTATTTCAAAGTTTTGGTTCCCAATACACTTTTCCCACCAAAATTTAAGTTTTCCCACTAAAATTTTCACAAAATCCAATCTCAAACATTGATTTACCAAGATCAAATCTCAGCCACTTTTTATCTTTTCCTAGTCAGCCCTAGAATTCAAAAAACGTTGTCAAATGTTATATATATATATATATATATATATATATATATATATATATATATATATATATATATATATATATATATATATATATATATATATATATATATATATATATATATATAGAACTACTAACATTTTTTGCAGATATATATATTTGGTTGAAATTTTTTTCTATATGATTCGATGTTATCATGATTGTCATCTTTTTTATTGATGACAAGGGGAGAAAGTTTGGTAAATGCAAAACAAGAAAAGAAAAAGTGTTATATGCTAACCGGCTTTGATGCAGGGGAGTATGAATACATCATACTTCATCTAAGCAGGGGAGTAAGTTATCTTACTTATCATTATATTTATGCTATTATTCATTTATTTTTCATTTGGGTGTCATCATCAAAAAGGAGGAGAGTGATGGAAAATCGAATCCCACCCCTAAGTAGCTTTGATGATGAGCACACCAAATGATGTTAATGTACTTATAAACAGTATCTAAAGTGGGTAGATTATACGATTAATAGCTTTATGCATACTTCGATGAAGCTTAACCACACTCAGAGGATGGAGACGAATTTGATAGCTTTAAGTCAAGCACAAAGTTAAGCTCAAAGATGAAGCTCATAGAGCGAGCTCAAGCCTAATGAAAGAGGAGCTCAAATTCAAAGCGAAGCACGCATCTACATCAACATCTGATCGGCTTCTAGTAGTCTTCATTTAAGTCTAGCGTGTGAGTTGGTCTTTCTATGAATATGTTAAAGCCAAGTCTAATTGCACACACACAAAATGATTTACGAAACAAAAGTTTTTAAACTCGTTTTAAAAAACTTTTTGAGAGCATAAGCTATTTGCTTATTTGTTCGTAGTCAATCTCCAGACACCCAGGAGTTGATTACATGTCTTTTCAGCTGAGTTTCAGTGAAAACATGCTCTGAGAGTTGACTATCAAAGGAGGGCGTCGTTTACCAGCTGTGAGCAGAGTTTTCAGTGAAAACTCTCTGGGAGTCGACTATCAGCTGTGTTTTTGCTGCGTTTTGACTTTTTGATTTCGCTTTCAATTCCATGATTTATGGGTAGAATTCAAACGTTTTTGAATTTCAAAAACACTTTTGAAACTCTATAAATAGAGCTTCTTGAGAACATTTCTAAACACCAATTATCTATCATTTTTGAGCTAAAGATATAATCTTAAAAGTTCTCAATCTCTTTCAATTGCTCTCATCTTCGTAACCGAAATTCTGATTTAAAATTTCTGATCTCTAGCTGTTAATATCTGAAATTCTTTTTAAGATCTATTTTATTTTGTATATTGAAAATTGTTTTTCAAAATCTCTCACTCTTGTTTTAATATTATTTGAAGGAGTTTTTTGAAAAACAAAAAGGATCTAGATCACATTGAATCAAAATATGTTATTTGTCTGATCTAAGATCACTTTGAATTCTTTAAGCCACATAAGCACAAATTGCAATATTATCTTGGCTATAGAATTCTTGTTGGGTGTAAACCAATCGCCATCAAATATTGTGGAGAATTGGATCTTTGTTTTTAATTGGGATTCCCTTTGTGATAAGGGTTGTGAAAATCCTAGAAAATCTTGGTGGTTAGAAATCCTGGTAGGGATACTAGGCCGTTGGAAATCCTAGCGAGTGAAGCTAGGTAATTGTATTGCCAAGGCAATAGTGGATTGAATCTCATACCGGATTGGTCGGGGACTGGACGTACCCAGGTTGTGGGGAACCAATATAAAAATCTCTTGTCTCTGCGTGCTTTCTTCGTTTGTTTATTTAATTGTGCAAGATATTCATTTATTATTAATTAATCTTTGTAATCATTTATTAATATATTGCAAAGTTGTTCTCTTTATTCCGTTGTATTAATATCTCTCTGTTTGTAATATCACCTGTTTGTAATTATTCTTTGTAATTGCTCTATCTTACTTTGTTGATTAATAACCAAGCGTAGATCACTCGATTTCTTAGGCAACATTGGAAGGGAATTATTTTGTTGTACTAATGAACGAAAAAGCTTTATAATTCATATAACACTATTCAACTTTCCCTTCTAGTGTTGTTTTCCATCCACATGATCCAACTGAACTTCCTGAACTCCTTAACATGCTTCGTCAGTTTGAGGAAGGCTTGAAGGACAAGTATCCTGCTTTGGTTGTCGGTTCTTCTTCTTCCTTTAAATTCAAGAGCAAAAGAAATAAGAAGAAGGCCTTTCAACCAACGAAGGAAATTGAGAAGGGTAAGGAAAAGATGGTAACATAAGGGTCGACTGAGGTAGAGTGCTATTTCTGCCATAAAAAGGGCATTGGAGGAGGAACGGTAAGATGTTCCTGGAGCACATGAATAAGGGGCATACTGATGTCTCAACTTTAGGAATAATTGTTATACAAAGTATAATTCCTTTTCATGACTTCTAAAAGCATGGTATTTGATACCAGTATGATTTCTCATATATGCAAATGGTTACATGATCTGAGAAGGAATAGAAGGCTAAAAAGAAGATGTCACTCTCAAGGGTGGCAACAGAGCAAGCATTGCTACTGGAGCCACAATAGACGACCATCACACATTGGCAAGCATCGCCACGTGCTTCTGAAGAAATAATATGTTCCCAAATTTTACATGCAATCTCCGTATGACGAACATATATTTACTATCAATACAAGTTGTGAAATTATTTATTTGATGGTAAAATTTCATGAATCTAGAATTATGGTGCATATATACTTTAAATGACAATGATGTATTAAGAGTTAATACAAGAAAATGCAAAGGAACAAATGAAACCTATTCTGACAAAGTAGACTAGGTCTTATCAAAGAGAAAGCCTCGCAAGTTACATAAAGAGGGGTCTTTTGGCTCCTCAAATAATGGGTCACACGACACTTGCAAATATTACCTCAAAGATAAGATGACCAAAACTCCTTTTGTATGACAAAGGTAAAGAGTTGGAGAACTCTTGCGTCTCGTACATTCGAATGTATGCAGATACTCATCTACATTAGCCAGAAAGGATTATTTTGTTATGTTCATTAAAAGATCACTTTAAGAATGGACACGTACCTTGATGAAATACAAGTCCAATACTTTTAAGCAATTTAAACAATGTCGTAACAAGATATCAAAGAATTTAAAAATTCTTCGATTCGAGAATACTAGAGCCATGAATGTCTTGTGTATTTAAGAGAATGTGATTCTCTGTCAGGTCACACATGGAATCAAACCTTGTTTGACATGGTAAAATTCATGTAGAGTGACGGTGAATTACCAACCTCCATCTAGGGCCATGCCTTATACCTTCTGTCTAAAACCCAACAAGTGTAGGAACCAGTAGGAGAGACTGAACCGATATTTCAAAATCAGTTGTTAGGAAGTCTACTAAGATTCCTCGAGCCCCTAAGAGGTACTATGGTTTTCTCGTAGACGGAGGGGTTGATGATAGAATCATGGTTGATGATGATAGTGTTAGATTCCTGGAAGCCATTAAGAGTATAGACCAAAGTGGCTTGATGCAATCCAAAATAGATTCCATGACAATGATCATAGTAAACGTGCCCAATGTAAATGTTCCTATTGGCTGCAAATGGATCTTCAAGGAGAAAGATCAGTGCAGATGGTAAAGATAGAAACGTGCAAAGCTAGGCTATAGCATTGTGCTTTATTTTCTTTATGTTTACATAATGTGTGTCATCATCAAAAAGGGGGAGATTGTTAGGCTATGGTGTTTCATACCAATATTATTTTGATGATGATCACAATATTATGTTGTTGCTAATTTCTCTCATGTTTTAGTCTTATAGTTAACAAATGAAGAATATCATTTTTGGAGACTAAATTCTTGGTGCAAGGATGGACATCAAGTGGAGCAATGCCAAAGCTTAGACTCAAGCGGTATCAACGCTTAGAAGATGATGGGGAGCATCAAGGCATCAATAGATTAAATATTAGACTCTAATGGAAGCAATGTAATCCATGTATTATTTCATTTATTATTTTTCTCTTTTTGAGTCTAGGTTTATTGTAATGCCTTGATAGATGGACTAACCCATTCATGCATATGCATTTTCCATCTTAGTGAGCCTTAGGATTATCATAGAAATCATCACAATAGGTTCACTATGCCTTAAACTCAAACTAGAGTTTTTGGCTCTCCTACAGTTGACTGATAAAGGCAGGACATGCGACTGGATGATATCTAGGCAGCTAGCCAGCCTTTTACAACCGACTGGTGTACACATCTCAAGTCAACATTTCTTGACTCTTTCTTGAGCTCTTGAAAACAGACGACTGACGTTCCAGGCATATGTATTCCATCAGGCGCCTGAGATTTGTACTCCAATCATCTGTGTGCCAAAGTGTGCAACTTGTAATTTCTGGGTTTCAACCCACTTTGCAAGTTAGTCGATGATGAGAGGTTTTCAGTCTCCTATCAAATTACAGGTGCGTGAGAATTGGTCATCTATCGTCTGAAGGTGCTAGTGCAAAAGTTGTATTTTTCATGCTCCATTTCCAGCCCATGTGACAGTCGCTTGTTGAAGGATATTCAAGTGCATGCACCTTATACAGGCGCCTGTGTAGTCTTCAACAGTCGCATGTCCTGAATCAGATTATATCCGTTAAGATTTTTATAGCCGTTGACCAGTCGACTATCATTTATTCATCAGTCGACTGTCCAAAGCGTAAACTCCCAAAATTTAGCCGTTGCAAATTTCATTCTTTGGGGTTTTTGCTTGGGTTTAAGGATTTATTTGGGCTTCATATATATAGGAGAGGGCTGAGTTCATTAGAACTTATTGATACTATTGAAGATCATTTAAGAATCATTAAGCCACTCTCAAACTCTCTCATTTCCCTCTTAGAGCTCTTATTCCTCTTCATTCTTTAAAGTCAATCTCATGGGAAATCATCCAAGTCAAGCTAAATCACAAGCACTTGGTCTTCCTCTTACATGCCTTCATCTTTATATGAGTAAGTTCATCTCAAGGCATATGTAAGAGTATTTGTTTTACTTTGTTTTCTTTGAAACCCTAGCTTTTTGTGTGAGAGCTAGTTACTCTCTGTGTGAGAGTATACCCCTTGTGTAGGGTTGGTTAAGATCTCTCTTTGTGAGAGTTTGAGTCTCTCTATATGAGAGCAATGATTTTTCTATGTGAGAACCCAAATCCTCTATGTGAGGTATTTTTGTGTGAGATTGTTTTCACTTCTCTTTATGAAAATCATAGTGGATATTGCTGTGGCTAGAAGTACCCATGTTTGGGGAACCAGGATAAAATCTTGTGATTGCGTTTGGATTGATTGTGTTGATTAATTCCTCTTGCACTTATTATTCCGCATTTACAAGTTAAATTTTAATGCATAATTTATTGTCATTACTCTATTCACCCCCCTTAGAGTGTGTTGTTGTTAGTATTACAAGGTAGACAGTCCTTACACCCAATAAAATCAAACTACGACTACAATTGATTACATCTAGATAACTGTAAGTAGTTGCATTTACATCCTGGCATACACTAACTCATATTATTCATAATTACATTTGTTATCTGGTTATTGATTTATATGATGTTGAACTTGATATGATTTTGATCATTCCTTATTTTACACCTTTTTCATGCATGTTTTCATGACGTTTTGATCGCCCATATCGTGTTTTTCACGATTATTTGATGATATCGCGATGATTTTCACTATTTCTTGTTTTTGTGGTATTTCAGGAGATATGGAGCGATTTAGAGCGAAAATGAGATCAAATGACTTTCATGCACTTCGGAGTGTCACCCACGGCTTACTTGAGGAGTTATCAGCGATAGAGGATGAGCAGAAGAAGAAGAAATTTCATAGGATCGACGAGGAGGTGAAAAAGAGAAGAAAGGAGCCATGATATAGCCCACTCGGCCGAGTAGACTACTCACTCGGCCGAATCAGAAGCAGTACTCGGTCGAGTAAAACGGATACGCACAGCAAATTTTCAGCGTTTACTCGGCCAAGCAAGGAAGTCTACTCAGCCGAGTGAGAAAGCTCACTTTCCCGAGTGGTACAGAGAATTCGTCCAGAGAAGCTGCCAAGTTACTGGAATTTCTGAGGAAGCCCACTTGGTCGAGCATGATTGCTCACTCGGTCGAGTAAAGAAGCCCACTCGGTCGAGTCAGTCAGAGAGGCAGACCCCTGAGAACCCCGAAGTTACTGTTATTTTATAGGGGTTGTCACTTGGCCGAGTGATAGGGGTCACTCGGCTGAGTGACCCTCTTCGACTGCTGCAAGGACTACGAATTCTGGGCTGCGTAGGGGCAGTTTTGTCACGATTTTTTGGACGATTTTGGCGTGTATTTAAACCTAGTTTTTACCCTAGTTTTAAGAGAGACTTGAATTATTTTTAGGGACTTCTATTAGGTTTTTGACGGCTATTCTTTGGTGAAATCTCAGCTGGAGATCATTGGCAACGACATTGGTTTATTCTTTCTTGTTAAAAAACTCATTTTTATGAATTGTTTCTTCTTTGCAATGAATTGTGCTTTGATTCAATCTATTATTTCTGAGATTTTCATGATGCTTAGTGAGTAGTTCCATCGTTCTAGGGCATGTGGATGAACCCTATGGACCCAATCTTTGAATTGTGATTAATTTATAGATTTGTTGCTAGAATTGATAATGGTTAGGTTGTGATCGATTTATTACGAGTAGCTAGGAATTCATATCGATTGGGATTTGCAAGAGATTGGATCCCAATTGATAGGAAGGCCTAGATATTCAATTTAGATTAATAATTAAAATTCTCTAGATTTGGTTTGCAAGAGATTGGACCAAAGCTAGGATTTTTATTATAAATCTATACTAATATTCGTTTGCAAGAGATTGGGTGAATACGAACTATCATAATCTAGATCGTAGCTCGAGTTTGTACGAGAGTGGGCTCGAGATGCGATTGGACGATGATGTCGATCTTCAAGCTAGCGGCTTAGGGTAGAGTTTGCACGAGAGTGGGCTCTATCCTAGGTTTGCTATAGACCGGCAATAGCGCGAGAGCGTGAGCTTGGTTCTACATTAAGTTGCGACTAGTTCACCTACATTCAAGCTTAGCAACTATGAAATTTATGATTCGCAAGGATGAGAAACGGTCCATAGTGTGAACTCCGTGTGGTAGAACTGATTGTGACAATTGTGAAAATATCTAGGGGTAGGAAATCCCCACTACGGTCCGTAGTGGGGATTTCCTACCCCTAGATAAATTTAAGAGAAACGGTCACATTAAACTTAGCAACTATGAAGTAGGGGGTACAGTGCCCCCTGAGGTAGAACTGAAATAATTACCTCCGAATTTAAGGTATGCTTTCTTGGGTAATAAACTGACATATCCGGTAATTGTTAATGCCCACCTCAACCATGACCAGCTCGAGAGATTGTTAGATGTCTTTAGGAGTTATAAGGATGTCCTTGGCTACACCATTTTTGATCTAAAAGGAATAAGCCCTAGGCTTTGTACGCATAGAATCCACTTAGAAAACATTGAAGCCACCTCCATAGAGCCTCAAAGGCGGTTAAATCCTAACATGAAGGAGGTGGTTAAGAAGGAAATCCTTAAATTTCTTGAAGCCGACATTATCTATCCTATCTCAGATTGTAGATGTGTTAGCCCTGTTCATGTCGTCCCTAAAAAGAGGGGATGACCGTCGTAAAAACGATAAGGGAGAACCCATCTCCACATGCACTGTCACGGGATGGCGAATGCGTATTGATTACAGAAAATTAAATAAAGCCACCCGAAAAGACCATTACCCATTGCCCTTCATTGATTAAATGCTAGAGCGCCTAGCTAAACATAAATTCTTTTGCTATTTGGATGGGTATTCGAGATTCTTTCATATCCCCTTGCATGAAGATGACCAAGAAAAGACTACTTTCACATGTCCCTATGGCACATATGCCTACCGTAGAATGCCCTTCGTACTTTGTAATGCTCCCACCACCTTCCAAAGGTGCATGACGTCCATCTTTTCTGACTATATTGAAAACATTATGGAAGTCTTCATGGATGATTTTTCTGTCTATGGTAGCGAGTTTGATTCATGTTTGGCTAATCTTACTAAAGTTCTTAAAAGATGCCAACAAAATAATCTCACTCTTAATTGGGAGAAATGTCATTTTATGGTCACCGAGGGGATAGTTCTTGGGTACCTTGTTTCATCCAGAGGGATTGAGGTTGATAAGGCGAAAATTGAGGTAATCGAAAAACTTCCTCCTCCTATTAATGTTAAGGGCATTAGAGGCTTTCTTGGGTATGCGGGATTATACCGCCGCTTTATCAAGGATTTTGCTTTAATTCCCCGACCTCTTACTGCCTTACTCGCTAAAGATGCTCCATTTGTCTTTTCAGGAGAGTGCTTGCAAGCATTTAATACATTGAAGGAAGCTCTTATTTCTGCACCCATTATATAACCGCCAGACTGGAGCCTTCCCTTTGAGCTTATGTAGGATGCAAGTGACCAAGCAATTGGAGCGGTGCTAGGACAAAGGAAGGACAAGAAGCTTCATGCAATATTCTATGCAAGCAAAAACATTGGACGAGGCATAGAAAAATTACACCACTACCGAGAAAGAGCTCTTGGCGGTTGTCTACTCCATCGAGATGTTCCGCTCCTACCTCCTTGGATCCAAAGTGATTGTGCACACCGACCATGCGGCTTGAAGTATCTACTAAGCAAAAAAGAGGCCAAGCCAAGATTGATAAGATGGATACTTTTGTTGCAAGAATTTGACTTGGAGATTAGAGACAAGAAGGGCACTAACAACGTTGTGGCGGACCACTTGTCCAGGCTTATTTGTGAGGAGAAGGATGAAAGCCTACCAATTAATGACACTTTTGCCGACGAGAGGCTATTTGCCATTAGACCCAGAGAGGTGCCTTGGTATGCAGACTAGGTGAACTATTTGGCATGCGGGATAAAGCCATGCGGGATGGCAACGCAACAAAGAAGGAGGTTCATGCACGAAGTCCGCAGTTATTTCTGGGAAGATCCCTACCTCTTCAAGATATGCAAGGATGGTATTATACGGAGGTGTGTTTCAAAGGAAGAGGCCACATCTATCATCTCACATTGTCATGATATGCCTTGCGGGGAACACCATTCCGCCTCAAAAACCACCGCAAAGATATTACAGAGCGGGTTCTTTTGGCCGATCATGTTCAAGGATACGCATGACTTCGTCAAGCACTGCGATAGATGCCAACGGACAGGAAATATATCCAAACGGAACAAGATGCCGATGAAACCATCCTAGAAATTGATCTATTTGATTGTTGGGGAGTGGATTTCCTGGGCCTTTTCCATCAAGCAAGGGAAACAAGTATATCCTATTAGCGGTGGACTACGTCTCAAAATGGGTAGAAGTCATTACCACCCCAACTAACGATGCAAGAGTGGTATCCAAATTCTTCAAGCAAAACATCTTCCCGCGCTTTGGAGTGCCACGTACTTTGATAAGCGATGGAGGTAGTCATTTTATAGAAAACAAGTTTGAAGCCATGTTGAAGAAGTATGGGGTGAATCATAGAATCGGTATGGCATACCACCCTCAGACGAGTGGACAAGTGGAGGTGTCGAACTGGGAAATTAAACAAATTCTAGAAAAGACCGTCGATAGATCTAGAAAGGATTGGTCCATGAAATTGAATGATGCACTATGGGCTTATCGCACGACCTTTCGCAATCCCATCGGCACCACCCCGTACCGTCTTGTTTATGGGAAAGCTTGTCATTTACCGGTGGAGTTGGAACACCACGCATATTGGGCCATCAAGACCTTTAATTATGACTACAAGAATGCGACGGTGAGGCGACTCCTAGACATCAATGAGCTTGACGAGATTAGGCAAGACGCTTACGAGAGCTCAAGAATTTACAAGGAAAGAACTAGAATTCTCCACGACACGCACATCACCGTTACGGACTTCAAGGTCGGAGACAAGGTCCTCCTATACAATTCTAGACTCTGACTTTTTCCCGGAAAGCTAAGATCGCGATGGTCCAGACCCTTCACCATTAGGCACATACAACCGAGGGGAGCCTTTGAGTTGGAAGTAAAAGACTGTGCCACTTTCAAGGTAAATGGACAACTGCTCAAGCATTATTCCGAAGGAGCCCCAACCGGTGAAGTGAATAGCATATATCTACTCAAGGGGCGGTCCCATGATCTTTCATACCTCCTCGATAAGGTCATTGATGAAGCCATACCACATACTATTGGCGCCCTACACGACGATGGCTTCAAAGAAGGCCAATCTTCTAGCAATGGAGAAAATTTGGAGGACCCGTCAGATTACTCTATGGTTGATGACAAAGACGACGCTGATGTCACAAGAATTAGATAGCTATGCAAGCTCTCCACAGCCAACAATTTGAAGAAAGCTCCGCCAGACAAGAAAGTATTATCACCGGTAAAGAAAAAGAATGGTACAAGCTCAAGCTTGGGGGACTTATCCCCCAATACTACCCATGATGAGGGGGAGCCGAGGAACGCCAACGAACAACAACAATTAAATCCAAGTGGCCTTCCCAGCAAGTTTGACGGCCGCATCTCACATGCACCGAATATCGAGTACTAAACGAATATCTTAAGAGGTCGAGCTCAAGACCTTAAACGAGCACTTGTCGAGAGGCAGCCCAATGGTTTTATATTATTTTTAGTTGAATTCTATTTTTGTTTTAGATCTTTCTTAGTGTTTAGAGTCTAGAGTCAATAAAATTGTGACAACGGGCTCTATTTTTCATGACAGGAGATGGACAACGAAGAACCATTTAAATGGAGGATGACCATGGCAAAGGAGAGCACCCCAGGAACGTGCGCAGGCCTCAGGAGGAGGAAGAAACTGACAGGGAGACGAAAAACAGAAAGAGGCGCAAAAATAGAGAGCCGGTGCAGAAACAGGAAGCCACTCGGCCGAGTTAACTTTTCACTCGGCAGAGTAAAGACTCTAGGCCGAGTAGAGTACTGAGCAGGAAAGATCCTACAGACCACTCTCTGTTATTTTTTGTAATTTACAGTTTTTATTTGCCACTCAGCCGAGTGACTATGTTATTCGGCCGAGTGAATTTGATACCCCCACGCTTCATAATCACTGAGTGGCCGTTCCACGCGGCCGAGTGGAACTTGTCCACTCGGCCGAGTAGGGAAAGATACTCGACCGAGTAGGGAAAGATACTCGGCCGAGTTGTAAATATAGGGAGATTTCGAAAAAAAATTTAAACACTGAGCCATTCGGTCGAGTGAACGCGTCACTCGACCGAGTGACCCAGCTTTATAAACCCCAGCCGGCGAGGCACATTTCCAGAAACGCAAAATTTCCCAAATTCTCCCGCTTCGCCCGCTGCCCCTTCGACTCCCTCTCGCCCGAATCCTGTCACCCTTCACCCAGATCGCCGAACGCTGGTCGACCGCCGCCCCACGCCGATCGCCGACGTCGCTCCGCCACCTGCACCCGCCGGCACCGCCGCCCGTTCGCCGTACTTCCCCTGTTTTGACCAAAAATCCTATATTTCTCCATTCTCCCCAATCCGTAAGCCCATTACGCCAAAAATTCAAATTACTTCGCATATATATCTATCATTCCCCATCTTCTCCAATATATATTGATATTCATTGTTGATTTGATTATTTGTGTTTCAGGCTAGCTTGGGGGAGCTTGGGGGAGATTCAGGACATCTTGGAGCTTCGCGGAGGAGGTGATTCTTCTCACGCTTCCACTATTTGCTCTCGCGTCGTGCTCGGGTACACCCGTTCCTTATTTTAGCACTTTGCATTTTCATTTGGGTGGGCACGACTCACGGGCCACATGCCCCCACGTCTTAGGCCACGCACTCGGGAGCCCGCTTCCAAGCGAAAGAGGCCAGGCGATCCTGGCTCCTCTTCTGCTAGGGCAGACTCCCCGCCACCTATCCCGCCACCACCTACACAGCCCCTCCTCCTACACCCATTCCACCACCGGCACAGCCAGCCCCCGCTATCGATGCGATGAGGATTACGTTCAGAGATGACGCTCAGTACGCCAGATTTGAGCGTATCTCCCACCGCTCGATCGTCCCCTCTAGGTTCACACACCTTGCTGATTTAGAGCACCTATGGTACTAGAGGGGCTACTCTAGTTGTATGCCAACGTGGGGTGACGTAATTTCTTGTCGGTGTCGGTGGACACTAATATCTGCCCGACACTAGAGGTCCTGAGTTCTATTGCTCGGATCCCTGGAGGATGCTCATTTCGCCTGATGGATCGTGAGTGCGAGGTCACTCTCGACATGCTCAGAGCATTCTTCCAGTGGCCCCCTACCCAGACCCTGACCGAGCCTACAGTCCCACACACGTCCCACCGCCTTCATTCGACACGCACGCTTTTTGGACACGTATCACGGGTTCTCCCCTCGCCTTTGACCCTAGTCAGGCCAAGGCCTCCGCCATCCTCCACCCATGCCTTCGCATTGCACAGCACATTATGGTGACCACTTTCCTTGCGAGGTATGAGCTGGGAACATTGTCGATGCCAGAGCTCTATATGCTCTACGCGATGACACAATCGCGGGCCTATGAGCGTGGAGGAGATGTTTTGGTCCCCGTCGTCGAGATTGACATTGCCAGTTGGTACATCGATC
Source organism: Scilla litardierei (assembly GCA_030789695.1). NCBI lineage: Eukaryota > Viridiplantae > Streptophyta > Magnoliopsida > Asparagales > Asparagaceae > Scilla > Scilla litardierei. The sequence continues at coordinate 434,735,629 of CM061142.1, forward strand.
GCATCATTATTTCTGTCGGTGCTCAGACGCCTATCTGTTGCGGCGGTCTGATTACCCTCCCGGCCCTC
>CM061142.1:434736196-434811202 GCA_030789695.1 Scilla litardierei
AATGGGATATGAGAGAGAGGTGGAGAACCTGATAACCTTGTAGCTGGATGGAGGATCTTCGATCATCGGATCACTAATCGACGGTCGCCAATCACTCGTTGAAGAGAGATGAATCGCTCGAGAGAGCAAATTGCTCGCTGAAGAGAGAGGAATTGCCAGAGAGAGCAAAAGCCGATAAAATTTGGGGCTAAAAATTTTCGTACTTAATTTTCGATTTCCCGCCCGTATATGGGGAGGGTTATTTTACTCTTCTACCACGAACATGTCTGTGGCAAATAAATCGCCACCATAGATTCTTCCCTGGACATTAAATTTCCACCACAGAATATTTCGTAACGGATGAGTGGTGGATGACCATTGCAATTCGGTGGGAATACTACATCTGCCATGGACATTCTGTGGTTGTTAAAACATATCTGCCACAGATATATCCGTGGTATATAAGTTTCTTTTACGAAAAGTTCACTTGATATCATAGTAGTGGCAAAAATATATCTGCCACAGATATCCAGCGGCGGTTGTTAAATATCAGCCACGTAATAATCCGTGGAAAATAACGTTCGGTGCTGATATTCAATTTCCAGCAGTGGTTGCTCCTTGTGATAAATGAAGTGTTTCAAAAATTCCTCCTGTAAAAAGTCTTCAATAGCTAGCTTCAAATTATGGCAATCATTAGTGAGATGGCTATAGCCTCGTGGTATTCCAGTAAAGCTTATGATTCATGCTCTTCAAGGCTGAGCGAATCTTTCCGGGGGTTGCTCTTTCCGACTGATGGATCGTGAGTGCGAGGTCACTCTCGACATGCTCCGAGCCTACTTCTAGTGGCCCCCAGTCCCGGACCCAGACAGAGCCTACAGTCCCATGCACATCCCACTGCCGTCATTCGACACACACGCCTTCTGGACACGTATCACGAGATCTCCTCTTGCCTTTGACCCTATCCGGGCCAAGGCCTCCGCTATCCTCCACCCATGCCTTCACATTGCACAGCGCCTTATGGTGACCACTTTCTTAGCGAAGTATGATCCGGGGACGATGTCGACCCCTGAGCTTTACATGCTCTATGGGATGACTCGAGCGCGAGCCTTTGAGAGAGGTGGAGATATCTTACTCCCCGCCATTCAGATTGACATAGCTAGTTGGTACGGCGCTAGGACGCCTATCTGTTGCGGCGGTCTCATTACTCTTCTGGCTCCCATGTGTGAAGTAAACCTTCCAGCTGGTTTGCTTAGACCCCCGGGCCCTACTTCTCTTTCCATAGATGTTATGGCCCGGATGAGGATGCTGCGTCCTCATGGTCAGCACCACTGGGTGTGGCTGCACGGTCCTTTTGGCGCTGATTATATGGTTCTACTGAGCCCCGCTCGGACCCATATTGGACCCGCAGGTGGGGAGTGGATTCCAGTGATGGATCTCCTCATCCCAGCTGCGTACGTGTTAGAACCTGAGGGTTGCTCAGCAGGATCCCCTCCTTCCATCCCTGGACCCGGAGATACCTCAACCTGCACCTGCTCCGTCTACACCTCCCGACACCTCTGTCCACACTTCTGTCAGTGTCGGGAGTACACTTGCTGAGTCCACCACCACCACCACCTCTGTGCCGATGACCATATATCCCATTTCTCCTGTGAGCCCTGAGCATCCCACCACCATTATTGAGAGCGACGAGCCCTCTTTTGCTTCAGTAGTGGAGACCCTTTCCACTTTCTTATTCTCAACCCCTGGGGAGTCATTTTGTGCACACTTCACGGCCCCCCAGCTGTCGACACTTCTGTCTCCACTGCAGCTGTCTTCTCCGAGAGTGTCATGACTTCTGTCCCCATTTCTATGTCACTGACCTCTCTGACCTCCTCGCCCGCTGTCACCGTTTCTGTCTTTGCTGCTGCTCCCTCTTCCTCGACCATTCCTGTGTCTCAGCCTCCCACAGAGGCTGAGTGAGCCCTCGTGAGCTCAGCACCACAGCCCCACCCTATTGTGGCACCAGTTATTTATGGTAGCCGTGTGAGGCAGCCCCGTTCCTCACCTGTTCGACCCTCTCCTCCACCTCCACCCGACACCCTAGTTCAGCACCTGTGTGCTCTAGAGGGGGCAGTTAGTGGACTCAGAGGAGATTTCCGGGCTCTCTCCGCTACCGTTAGTGCTGTACAGTCTTGCGTCGCTTAATTTCCTGGTATTCAGGCTAGCCTGAACCAGATTCTTGCACGATTGTCACAGCCGCCACCTGCCACTACCACAGGACGGTGCTGGTGCTCCACCACCCACTTAGGCATACACTGGATGCCTCTCATACTCTTGCTGCTGCTATTCTGGATATCTTCTGCCTGCTGATTTTGCACCCCTCCTCCACACATATTTTGGTCACTTTTTGCTCATATTTGTCTATATCATTTTGGAAGAGAGGATGTATTTTTGGGGACTCTTATATTGCACGTTCTTGATCCCTGCATGCATCATTTGCATTTACATCTCATTTTCTTTTATTTTCATCATGCATGCATCCTCACCCATCCCACCCATGTTTTTCTTCTCCATGTGCCACACTTTGCATATTGAGGACACTGTGTCGTTTAGGTTGGGGGAGTGAGTATCTCACGCACGTTTCATTTTCTTCATTTTCACTTTTATTTTTCCACCTTTCTTTATTTTACACTTATTTTCACCCACTTTTTCATTTTTTTCTTTTCCATGCATCACGTTTTCTTACTTCTTGTGTGTGCTGCATGTGTATAGTAGTTCTTACTTTTCTTTTATCCTTATTTCCTTTAGCCCTTTTTGCTAGAGATGAATTTTCTGTGATGATGATGACGTGGAATTAGCTTATCTTTATATGCATATTATCTTGTCATGCCATCGTTTTTATTTCAGATATCATATGCCATGCTTGCTATGCATTCGAGATAGTAACCCGCACCTTTATTATATGAATGTGAATGAAATTCTTCTATTAGCTGAGTCTGATGATTTATATCGTATACTCTTAATAGAAAACACACCAAGCTTCATGCGTTGATTGCCTATGTTTGGAGTACTGCTTTGCTATCTGATATCACTTCTTATTGCATGAAAATTATACGCTTCACTTTCAGGTTGATTGAATGTATGCTATGTTGATATAACTGGATTAGTTTACTTTCTGAAATCAAACTAAGTAGATTACATTACTCTGCTGAAAGTTGTCGTGCACATTCTATAGAGTGAACTGAGCGTTGCATACTTTTCTTTATCCACATATCTTGAGCATTATTTCTATACTTAAAATCTTTTGTGAATCTCTCTTTAGTGAATCTTATATTGGCATATCCCCCTTGCTATAAAAGTCCATGCTCCAACACTCCAATATCAAAAAGAAAAAAAATACATGTATATCTCTCTATCTTTTGATTTGGGATCCTTATTGTATATATTGATTGAAAAAAAGAGAAAAAAGAAAAAGAGAGAGAGAGAAAAGTACAAATATGATCCTATTTCAATTTTTCTTTCTTCCCTCTTTTTCTTTTATTATTGGAGCATCAAAAATGGGGAAAGTCTTACTGTTAAATTTGAAGCCACCACGCTTATAGATAAGCTTAGGGGAGAGGATCCAATGATGTGTGAGAGAGTGGCTACTTGTCTGTGCATGACAACCTAAGCTAGGTAATCTTCTATACTTAGGGAGATTACTAAAGTATTACAAAGTCCAGGAATTGAAACGTGGCATGCATTTCATGAAAACCACTCCTTTCTATTCCTATTGCTTCATATTGTGTGATACCTCTTATACTCCAAATAGAAAGCTATCAATTGAAAAGTGTGTGGTCTATGATTATGTATATTACTTTAAATTCTTCAGACGATGCTAATTCCAGGACGATTTCATATTTCATATTGTTTTGATATTCTTGGGTTCCTATATTTAATGCATCCTAATATGATCATGATATCGAGATAAAAATCTTTGGCATGTTCTTATTTGCCGTATGCTATTTGAGTAAGCAAGTCCACGTCCTGAGAAAATGATCTAGCACCTCCCTCTTTGTTTTTCTTTTCTATCTTCTTTTTCCTTTTCCTTATTTTTGCCCGCCGGGTTCGCCTTTTACTCATCTTCCTCGAGGACAAGTAAGAGGTAAGCTTGGGGGATTTTGATCGCTCCTTATTTTACACCTTTTTTGCATGTTTTTATGTCATTTCGATCGCCCATATTGCGTTTTTCACGATTTTCAACGATATCGCGTTGCTTTTCACTATTTATTGTTTTTGTCGTATTTCAGGAGATATGGAGCGATCTGGAGCAAAAATGAGATCAAGTGACTTTTACGCACACCGGAGCGTCACAGCTTATTTGAGAAGTTAGCAGCGCTAGAAGATGAGCGGAAGAGGAAGAAATTCTATAGAATCGACGAGGAGGCGAGGAGGAGAAGAAAAGAGCCCAGAAGTAGCTTACTCGGCCGAACAGAGAGTTCACTCGGTCGAATAACGGGCTGCGTTCGGCCGAGTGAAACGGATACATACTGCTGAATTTTCAAAGTCTACTCGACCGAGTAAGAAATTCTACTCGGCCGAATGGAGAAGACCACTCGCCCGAGTGGTACATGGATTTTCTTCCGAGGAGAGGCTAAGTTACTGGAAATTTTGAGAAGCCTACTCGGCCGAGCAAGATTGCTTACTCGGCTGAGTAAAGAAGCCTACTTGCACGAGTTAGACAGAGCGATAGACCCCCAATTTTCCCAGACTTTCAGTCTTTTATTGGGTCTGTCACTCGGCCGAGTGACATAGGTTACTCGGCCGAGTGACGCAGTCCGACTGCTACGCAAATTGGGAGTTCTGGGCTACGCAGGGGCAAATCTATCAGGATTTTTTGGATGAATTTGGCTTGTATTTAAACCTACTTGTATCCCTAGTTTTAGGAGAGATTTCTATCATTTTTTGACGGTTATTCCTTTTGTAAATCTCAGCTGGAGATCATAGGCGACAATTTTGGTTTGTTCTTTCTTGCTAAAACTCTTATTTTTATGGATTGCTTTCTTTTTACAATGAATTGTGCTATGATCTATTGCTTTATTTCTGAGATTTTCATGATGATTTGTGAGTAGTTTCGTCGTTCTAGGGCATGCGGATGAACCCTATGGACCCGATCTTTGAATTGTGATGAATGAATTGAATTGTTGCTAGGATTGAAGTAAGATTAGGTTGTGATTGATTTATTACGAGTAGCTAGGAATTTCCATCGATTAGGATTTGCAAGAGATTGGATCCAAATTGATGGGAAGGCCTAGATATTTGATTTAGGTTTATAATTGAGATTCTCTAGATTTGGTTTGCAAGAGATTGGACCAAAGCTAGGATTTTTATTATAAATCTATTGTAATATTCATTTGCAAGAGATTGAACGAATACAAACTATCATAACCTAGGTCGTAGCTCGAGTTTGCACGAGATGGGCTCGAGGTGCGATTGGACGATGATGTCGGTCTTCACGCTAGTGGCTTAGGTTAGGGTTTGCACGAGAGTGAGCCCTAATCTAGGTTTGTATAGACCGGTAATAGCGCGAGAGCGTGAGCTTGGTTCTACATTAAGTTGCGACTAGTTCACCTAAATTCAAGCTTTGCAACATTGATATTCATGATCCACAAGGATAAGAGACGGTCCGTAGTGGGGATTTCCTATCCTGATAAATTTTATTATATTAAATTCTATTTGCTATTTGAACGATTGTGACATTACCATCAAAACTATTCTTATTCCATCAATAGCTAGGTGATCAAAGTAAGATACCATCAATTGTCCTCCCTGTGTTCGATACCCGCTCGCCACTACGTCGTGCGCTTGCGGTAAAACTACAGTCGTTTTCCGGGTGTACATCCGGGCGCGATCATGTGCCCGATCAGCAACTTCAGCTCTAAAGCGTAAACCCTGTGCATAATGTGAACTCTTGTTTTACCGCTTTTAACGATATATTATTTAGTAGCTCTTGCTACGACATGTCATATCATGCTCATATTTAAACTGCTGCATTCATTAAATAACATGTCATGTTTTCTTCATTATTTTAGAACTGCTATTTGTACTCTTTTGCTCTTATATTTCCTTGCACAGAAATCTACCTTCCTTTTTGGAGATTTTTGCTGACATGTGTCCTTTTCTCTTTGGGTGTCACATGTCAGGATTAGAGTCTGAGATAGTTGCTGAGGACGATCAGTACGCAGACGTTGAGTTTGAGGTTTCTGCAGAGGCAGAGTTGGAGGACACCGATGACCAGTCCTAGTGTCGTCTAGAGACTTATCTTAGTTGTTGCTGTTTGCTTTAGATCTGCTGTTAGGTTGTCGGTGCGTAGCACCTTATCTCTTTGTTTTATCTTTGGCCGTGCTTGGGCCTTTGTTTCAGACTCTGTATTTCTTTATGACTATCTCTGCATGTTTGGAATAAAATCTGTAGATGTTGAATGTTGTATAATTTTAATTGTATGTCTTTCTTTATTATTATCGTTGTTTCGTCGTAATGCAAAGAACCTGCTAATGGATTAAATTACTAGACACTTATCAGACTGTAGCTTCACAGCTTCAAGTCTGAGCAGACCTCTTCACGTCTCGCCTTCTATACTTGAGAAGCGGGACGTGACAGCAGCAGTGTAAGAACGAGGCATCGGAGGCGGATAAGTCAGACAGGTCGAGGAGATCAAGCAGACCAATGCCTAGTTGGGTAGGAGTTTGTGATCAGTACGATAGCATGGGCTTTGATACGATATTAAAAGAGGTGAAGGAATAATTTGTATTGAATTAGTTGATTGCATTTCTACAAGATACATCTCTTATTTATACAAGATGAGCTCGGGAGTCGAAGCATCCAGCACGGGAGTCGAAGCAGCAAGCACATGCAAAGACTTTAACACCTGCAAGCCGATGCACCCACATTAGAAGAAGGGTCACCACTTACCTCATGTGTGCAGGGCTATTACTCAAGGTATGATAAAATGCCCAATGCTAGGCCTAAACCTTGGAAGCAAGATGAATCACTGTACTAAGAGAATAAGTGGGGGTAATTACTGAATTAATAATAAAAGGAATATAAAAAGATTTTTTTGTAAGCATTATCTATGAAGGGGACAGTGAGCCCATATTAAGCTTTATAAAGGCGTAATTGTTAGTAATTTGGAAACATGTAGCCTGACAATATATCAAAGTATTGTAACAATGATCTATTTATATTCTAGAGAGACATTTAGGATGAAAAATTAGACAGTGATGCTTTTGGTTAGCTCACTATTTTGGATGCTGGGTATGTATATGAAAGAGTTGGGAGTCGAGAGCATGTTAATTGTACTTGGTCATCGGTGAAAGGGTTTTTAGGTGGAATCGATCCATCTGCAATTTTTTTAAACACAGTAGTGAACTTAAAATCATATTGATCACATGTATTGATAAGCATTGTGTCTGTAAAGACCATCTCGATCAGGAAATTAAAGTGGATGAGTCGCTAGGTCTTGGACATTGACTGTCTTCAAGGATCAGGTGGATTATCTTAATGGTGCCTCCCCAGGGAGAGATCTTACGTTATTCCAACATTATAGTTTCCCTAGGTTCACTACTACAAAATTAGACATTAGCCACGGAAGAATATGTGGCTAATGATATAAAGTCTGTGGCTAAAATACATTAGCCACAGTTTTTTATAAATTCAGTGGCTAATACTTTAATAGTTTGTTGTAGAAAACCTCGTGGCTAATGCGAAAAATTCCGTGGCTAATGGATGAATTTCCGTGGCAGATTCATTAGCCACGGGCTAATTGCCGCATCGGTGGCAATTACTTTAGTGGCCAAATAGCATTAGCCACGGATTTCCAGGGCAAATGGTTGTTATTTGTCACGGACAGTCCGTGGCTAGAATACTATAGACAAAGCCTGTGGTCCGTGGCTAATGCTCTGTAGCCATGAGCTTGTCCATGGCGATCGACATACCATGGCCACAGAGTATCGTGGTTGTAAAACATTAGCCATTGACATCGTAGCCATGCCAATTGAGAAATAGCCAAGTAATATCCCTGGCCAGTAGTCACGAGTATTTCGTAGCTAATACGTATTAGCCACAGATTGTCTATTGCTAATGTTTTTATATATGTTTAAAAAAAATTAGAAAATCTTAAAAATTCCATGTACAATCAAAATGCTCAAAATACAACCACAATCTAAATTTCCAAGAAATTATATAAAACATCATCATCATCATCATCAAATTTCCAAGAAACATCATTATCAACAAAATAATAACTGCACAGTTTCACATACAACATCACGTCACATCCCCAATCTGTAATGCCCTACAAACTACTGCACAAGTACTAGAGGGGGGTGAATAGTACTTTAAAAATAACGAGGAGTATCCTAATTATCGTGCAAACAACTACCAAATCAATTTGCGGAAGCTTAAATTGAAGACAACAACAAAATTAACAATGCTAACAATAGATATTACTGGGTTCGGATCCACCCAAGTCTCCCCGACTTGTTCTCGGTGATCCTACGTCCCAACCACCCGGATCCCCTCCGGATACTTGAGTTAGAAACCCTAACTCAAGATTTCCACTATGAAATACTTGTGAAAAACCTTCACAAGTCAAATCATACACAAAGTAATTTGTGACTCCCACAACCCGGGATCACAACCACACTCTCACAACCGAGAGTGAAACTTACAATATGAAATTGAAATGAAATAAGAAACTTCTTACCGACAAAATACCTATGCCTTGAGTAATGCTTACGAATTAGGGCAAGGATGATTTTGAGGAAGAAGAAGTGGCACCAAACCCTAGCTCCAAGATGTAGATCAGCGATGGAGAGATATGGGGATGTTGGTGACCTAGAATCAAGCACTTGGCTTGGAAGGCTTCACACTCAATGAATCTCTCTTTGGAAGTAAGAGTGAGGAGAGATTATTGAATGGAATGAAAGAGCTTTGAATGAGCTTGGAATGATTTCTCTTGATCTCTAAACTTGCAATAATATCAGCCTTGACTGCAATGAATACAGCCCAACAAGTATGTATAGGATAGAGGAGAGAGAGAGAGAGAGAGAAAAACGTTTCAATTAAAGCTCCAACGGCTCTTTTCTGAACCCAACTAGTCGGTCAAAGAACAACCACCGACCGACTAGTTCATCAACTAGTCGGTCGGTCAATTAACGTATACCGACTAATGAGTGAACAGAGAAAAGATCAAAGCTTAGACAAAAGGAACTAGTCGGTCCACGAAGAGTATCTGACCGACTAGTTCCACAACTAGTCGGTCGGTTACTCAACTGAGACCGACTAACAGATAAAACTGAAGTCTGAGCATAAATAGACTTAGTCGGTCCAAGAACAAATGTTGACAGACTAATTCACCAACTAGTCGGTCGCCAAAAGAGCATAGACCGACTAACGATAAACAGTAAGTTAGGTGAAAAATTGGCATGTACAGTAAAGGTAAACTAGTCGGTCCAAGAAGGAAAGTTGACCGACTAGTTCATCAACTAGTCAGTCGATCAATGAACACAGACCGACTAATGATAAACAGTAGCTCAGGCTCAAATGTGCATGTACATGGAAAGCTCAACTAGTCGGTCACAGAAGCATCACTGACCGACTAGTTCACAAACTAGTCGGTCGGTGAGTCAACTTAGACCGACTAACTGTAAACAGTAAAGAGCTTGGAAATGACTGACAAAAACTAGTCGGTCCAAGAAGCTTTGCCGACCGACTAGATCATCATCTAGTCGGTCAGTTCTTCTTCTTGAACCAACTAACATGCACAAGAAGTCGCGAATCGAAGCGCGAAGCTTCGGGAAGGATTGTATGGACTTCTACTAAGATCCTAGAGCTAAGATATGAGCGTTATGAAGATTTAAACCGTAAGACCTACTCAAGGCTTAACGTTCTACGAAAGAAGCTTAAAGACTATAAATAAAACTTGACGATACCGTCTTCAATAGCTTCAATCGAATCTTCATGACTTCTAAAAAGGTCCATAAGCTTCAACGAAGCTTTAGGCAAACGATCACATGCTTTGAGAAGTCTTGAGACGTCGTAATTGATATTCATATGAATTTGGCGACGATCTCCATAACTGCGCTCACAAAGTGTTAGTTCACGTTATATTTATGTTTGTTCATCATCCAAAACCAAATCCGGGGAGTCCAATATCCAACATTCTCCCCCCTTTTGGTGATGACAAACCAACATAAATAATAATCAAAAATAATAATTCAAATGAATTTTACTTACTCCCCCTGCATTGATGACACGTTAATTCCAATTTAAACAATAATAATACGCATCAAGCAGACGAGTGAAGTATATAAAATTAGAATCGATTATCGAAATATCGAATACCAAATGTAGGTTATTGAAATATCGGATTTGAAAATCCTTTTATATATCTTAACTCCCCTTGAATCTAACATATCAAGTTAGTTTCTTGGAAAAATGCTTTAAATTTTCATTTAGCACATCGTTATTATTATATATCTCCCCCTTTGGCATAAGCAAAAAGAGCGGGAGGAGAACAACGACAACAACAATGGCCTCAAATAAAAAAGCACGGGAGTCGTAGAATACGACGACTGTTCAAGTGACACCAAAAAAAATTACGAATAAAATCAAGGCGTGTCAATGAAACCATAGTCGAAAATCGTAATACGAAATCATCAAAACTCAAATCATTTTTACGGATTGAGTTATGGAATATACTCTTCAATATCAACATTCTTGGTTAATTTAGTGCATGGAAAACAATTCTATGTTTCCATAGAAGAAATTTCTATTAAACCAAGTTAATATCGTCGAGCGACGAAATCAATCATCAGAGACATAAAAAATTATAAATTGTGCACAATAGAATGAAATGTCAACTGCGATGTATATATATATATATATATATATAATAATATGAACCAGAGTACATCAAAAATGAACATCACTGACATACAAAACATCGATCCACCGATCGGGGCACAAAATACACCATCATATCACAGATATCGGAGTGTCAAAAAAACATACAACATCATCAAAATACATGAAGATACATCATCAAAAGTATCAAAATACATCAAAATGATCCAAAACCCCACTCTATCCTAACCAAACTCTCTCACACTAGATGTATCATCCAAGGAGCATCGGAGAGTCCTCGAGGAAGCTCAAGAGGAAGCGGCAGGATCTGCAGTAGCAGCAGGCTCTGCAGGAGAAGTGGTGGAAACTGGATCAGCAGGAACGTCTGGAATGTCAGCAGGAGCGACGGTAGAAGTGTCAATCTCTGGAGCAGCAACAGCAGTGGCCTCGGGAGAACCAATCGGAGTATCCACCGCAGGAGCGGTGGCAACAGGTGTGCTCTCGGGGGCACCAGCAGACGAAGCAACAACAGCAGCACTAGAAGTGGTAGCACTAGCAGCAGATGTGGTAGCAGCAGCAGCAGTGGCCTCAACGCCACGAGCTAAAGAGGTGACAAGCTCATCGATATCCTCATCATCCATCTCCTCATCCTCAGAAACAGGAGGAGGAAGCTGAATACCCATCAGACTAGCCATACGGCAAACTACCTCCTCGGTACGAGCCAAACGAGACTTGTGACGACGAAGTAACCGAACGACATCATCAAGAGTGGTAGAGGGAGCAGCTGAGACAGAGGCAGAGGCAGACGCTGAAGGTGTCGTCCTCTGAACGTGACGGAGAACCGCAAGAGATTTCTTGACGGCCGTCGCGTTCAGGGGAGGACCAAGTGGACGCTCATCATCACGAGGTAAAGTGACACGGAAGTGACGGAAAACAAGGGTTAACAAGCACGGAAAGGGGATATGAGCCGATTTCGTGGACTTGAGAATACACTCGAAAGAGTCCATCTTATCGAGTATAATGCGAGCCCAGTTAATCGAGCTCCCCATGAAAATGGCATAAATCAGCTTCAGAAAAGGCTGGGACGGTAGAGATGAGGAGCCGTACTTGGGAAGCAAGCACGACTTCAGAATCAAATTCAGGACCCATGCATTTGACTTGAAGGATTTGGATGGTACGCCAATCATGGCGGGAGGAATCTGATGGAAAACCTCAGAAAGGATGGTCTGATCAAGGGAAGAAATATCATCAACAGAAATGTCTGAGGGGAGGAGGCCAGACGAGGAGATACCCAAAATATCTCCTAAGATTTCTGCTGTGAGGACTATAGGAGTCCCCAAAACAGTCGTCTCAACAGAGTGGGTCGCATCGTACTGACCCCGGATCCTATTGGCATAGAATAGTTTGACTAATCAAGGGTAGGGGTGAGGATTCGCCTTCGGGTCATATCGAAGGTAATCGAGAAGACCCGATGACGAAAGAAGATCAGCTAGCCCTATGAAGTCACTAAACTGGACGAAATGCTCCAGAAGCAGTGGGCAATGTTCGATACGGTTGTAAGCCGCGAGACACATAGGGTCGTCGCGACACAACGAGATATCGACACCGCCAACCGGCATCGGAGCCTTTCCCTTAGGCTTACGGGTAGACGTCTCGGGAGCTAGACTCAGGATGGGTAGGAGGAGTGGGTTCCCTATGAGTCTCAGGCTCGGGGATATACTCGATGTCGAAATCCGAAGCACCGGGTGGAGTGGGAGCACGAAAAATTACTGGCTTGGGCTTGGGCTGAGATCGGGCTCGGGGTTTCGCAGTCGCCGTCCTCTTACGCTTAAGAGGAGGTGAAGACGAAGAGGGTTGGGTGGTCTTAGCACGACGTTTCGGAGGGGTTCGCTTAGGTTGATCGGGATCCGTAGGGGTAGGTTCTACGGTCATCGGCGAGGGGCTAGATGGAGTGATCGGGATACGTGTACGAGCCATAATCGAGGCACGACACGTAAGAAATCGAAAGAACCCTAAAAAAACTCTAGGCCGAAACCCTAGAAGCCGAATTGATATGAAAACCTAACCCTAGAGCTGAAAATTGAACCCTAGACAGGAGAGGGAGAGAGAGGGGTTACCCTAGGTTGGAGACGACGGCCGGCGACGGAGAGGATGGCCGGAAATAGGCCGGAGATCGACGGAAAGGGAGGAGGGAAGTCGAAGGGTCGGGGATATTTTCGATTTGGAGTGAGAGAGAGAGAGAGACCGACTAAATGAGAGATAAGTCGGTTAGATTGATTTTAAGTCGGTCGAGAGCTCAAAAGACCAAACAGTCCCTGGCAGCACTAGTCGGTCACAGTTCAAGCACTGACCGACTAGATCACGATCTAGTCGGTCGGTCAATGAGCTTGAACCGACTAAGTGGAAACAGAGACCAGTCGAAGATTTCCTGAACGAGAATTAGTCGGTCTACGCTCAAATACTGACCGACTAGAACTCAATCTAGTCGGTCGATAAGTAAGCTTGAACCGACTAAAGAGTTAAGCTGGTGAGGAAACTCAAAAAAGCTTGAGTTAGTCGGTCTGAGTTCTTTTACTAACCGACTAGATACGAATCTAGTCGGTTGGTGATTGAACTGATACCGACTAAAGGAGTTCAAAAGTTGAGAGATAGAGCTAGTCGGTCTGAGTTCATTAGCTGATCGACTAGATGTGAATCTAGTCGGTTGGTTGATGAACTGAGACCGACTAGATGAGTCCAAAAATTGATAATGAAGTTCTCTCCTCAAAATACTTGGATGATAAATCGCAATCCTCTCAAAAATCATCTAAACTACCCCATTAATCATCGAAATTTCAAATACGACATTCAAACATGAATTCGAGCAAAAATTCAAAATATCACATAAAATCCCGAAAAATCCAATAAGTCTAGCATGAATGAAATATTGCGAAATATAATAGCATGCAAGATTATTGAATGAAACATGAATCCTCTATCTCGGATTCACCCATAATCCCCAATTCTCGACGCAACCGCACAAAGGAGTCATCCTTTAGGGGTTTCGTGAAAATATCGGCGATTTGCTTTTGGGTTTCAACGTACACTAAAATGATGTCCTTTTTAGCAACATGATCATCTAAAAAGTGGTGTCGGACATCTATGTGTTTCGAACGGGAATGGTGTACCGGGTTCTTGGAAAGACATATTGCACTTTGGTTGTCCACCATGATAGGGCAAGTATCACAGTTTATACCAAAGTCTTTAAGTGTGTGTCTCATCCAAAGAACTTGAGCACACGCGGCACCGGCGGCAATGTATTCCGCCTCGGTGGTTGAAAGTGATACGGAATTTTGCTTCTTGGAAAACCAAGAGACAAGGGAATTTCCTATAAAATGGCAAGTGCCACTAGTACTTTTCCTGTCGGATTTGCATCCCGCATAATCGGCATCACTATATGAGATTAACTCATACGTGCTAGATTTTGGATAAAGTAATCCAAAATCAAGTGTATAACTTAGATAACGGAAAATACGTTTTACCGCTACTAAGTGAGACTCCTTAGGTTGAGACTGATAACGAGCACATACACATACGACAAACATAATATCGGGCCTACTTGCGGTAAGATAAAGTAAACTACCTATCATACCTCGATATAGACGAATGTCTACATCCTTACCGCCCGTATCCTTATCAAGATGCATAGTCGTGCTCATTGGAGTCTTCTTTCCGGAGGCATTCTCCATTACAAATCGCTTTAGCAACTCCATCGTATACTTCGTTTGGTGGATGAAGATTGCATCGTCCATTTGGCGAATTTGGAGACCTAAGAAATATTTGAGCTCACCCATGTGGCTCATCTCAAATTGTTCCTTCATCACATTAGAAAACTCTTCGCAAAGAGCAAAGTTAGTAGCACCGAAAATGATATCATCAACATATATTTGAACTAAAATTTTATCATTATTCGAATGCTTAACAAAAAGTGTAGAATCGGCTTCTCCCATTTTAAAATTCAAATCCAAAAGAAAATTCTTTAGGCGATCATACCAAGCTCGAGGAGCTTGTCTCAAGCCATAAAGTGCTTTCTTTAGTTTAAAAACATGATTTGGAAATTTTTCATTAATAAAACCCGGAGGTTGAGAAACGTAAACTTCCTCAACAACATCTCCATTTAAAAATGAACTTTTAACATCCATTTGAAATAATTTAAAATCCTTATGGCATGCAAAAGACAATAATAATCTAATTGATTCTAATCTAGCTACCGGAGCGAAGGATTCTTCGAAATCAATACCTTCCTCTTGACGGTAGCCTTGAGCAACTAACCGAGCTTTGTTCCAGACGACGACTTGGTTTTCGTCGGTTTTGTTCTTGAAGATCCACTTTGTCTCTATGACGGTGTGGTTCTTTGATGGCAATGGAACAAGCTCCCAAACTTCATTCCTCTCGAATTGAATGAGTTCCTCCTCCATGGCTAAGATCCAAGCGCTATCTTTGCATGCTTCATTAACATTTTTTGGCTCTATCGAGGAGGCAAAGGCACAATGAGCGAAGTAGTTCACTTGCGATCTCGTCTTGACACTATCATGGATATTGCCAATGACTTGCTCATGAGGATGATCACGAACGGTATGAAGCCGTTTGGGAATACCTTGATCATTAGGAACATTCTCAACAACTTCATTAGACGGGTTAGTCTCAATAGAATCAATAGAATCATTAGAGTTAGAATTACCAATTGAATCACATAAGACATCCATAGAGTCATCATCATTAGTAATTCTAGTTGGAACAAATACTTCATTAAATGACACATGAAGCGACTCCTCGATCGTTGAGGTTCGTTTGTTGAATATTCGGTAGGCTTTGCTACGCGAAGAATATCCAACAAAAATCCCCTCATCGGATCTTGGATCGAATTTGTCCAAACTACCATACGTGTTCTTAATAAAACATTTCGAACCAAAAACATGAAAATGTTTAACTTGAGGCAACCTACCAAACAACAATTCATAACAAGTTTGTTTAGTGCCGGGCCTCAAAAGTATTCTATTAAACACATAGCAAGCGGTGTGTACCGCTTCCGCCCAAAATTGATGGCCAAGTTGGCTATCATCAAGCATAGTGCGAGCACACTCCACTAGCGTCCTATTCTTTCTCTCAACTACACCATTTTGAGGAGGTGCACGAGGGAAAGAGAAGGTGTGTGTAATACCAACTTCATCACAAAATGTCTCAAAAGACTCATTCTCAAATTCACCTTCATGATCACTACGAATAGTGACAATGGTGGTTCCTAAGAGATTTTGTACTTTCTTAACAAAAATTGTGAAGTTTTCAAAAGCTTCATTTTTATTACACAATAAAAATACGCAAGTAAACCTAGAAAAGTCATCAACGATGACAAGTGTCACGCCCCGCTTCCTATTCTACCGGGAGCGAGGACGTGAACGGGTCCGCGATGTGCTTAAAACAAGGAGGAGTACTTTTTTTTTCTTTTTTTTCTTTTTGGAATCTTTTTCTTTTCTTCCTCCTTGGCTTAAACACACTAAGCGTCTGTATAAAAATTGCAGATCCTTGCTTGCAAATTTAAGAAGCAGCTCAAACGACATTATTACATATCCAGTGTACATTAATTAAGATACAGCTTGGCCTAGTATGGCCAATACAAACAAAGTACACGAATTACATTAATCAAATATGTATAAAAGTGCTGACGCGAAGGTAAAAGTCTAGTCTTCTGTGGGTAGATACTCCACGTAGCCTTCGAGCACTGGCTCGATTCCTGCAGTAGTGTCTTCAAAGAACTCACTATCGATACCTGACGGACATTTCGTAAAACAACAAAATGAAATGTCCGTCAGCGAGGTTTACTCGGCAAGATAATCTCAAAACCAAAATGTTGGACATTTTAAAATTAAACAATGGTGAACTTTAAAGACAAGCAATAAGCTTAATTCACAAATAAGCAATAAAAGAGATAAACCAGGTTAAAGTAGTTAAAACAGTTAAAGCAGTTAAACATTTGCAACCTGCAGCAATTAAATCGTTGATAGCCATTTGCAATACCGTTTGCAACCTGTAGCAATTTAATCATTCAATAACAATTTGCAATACCATTTGCAACCTGTGACAATTTAGCATTAAATAAACACACTGTAGCAACCTGCAAAAAGATGTTAGAACAATAGTCAAAAACCAGTCTATCCTAGTGATAAGTCCATGTCCAAGAGTACTAGAGATAACCAACATGCAGCCTGCGACGGGAGCAACTCCGAGGCTTACCCACCGTTCCGATATGGCAACGGTCAAGGTTCTAACCCCCGTAATGTGTTGGAGGTAATTTAGTATGGCGCATCCAGTCATTCTGTAACACTTGTGATCATAGACTACCCCAAACCCAGGTCAAGTCAAGTGTCGGTCAAAAGACGTGTACTATCTGTTTATTATTGAAATTCCATCTTCCATTCAGTCAATTCAATCTCGGTATTCCAATAGTCTGTACAACGGTCTCATGAAAGTTCACAACTTCACGACTCGATTAAATGAAAACATCAGGATCACTTAAATAAATAAAAGAACGAGTAAGATATGATTTTAACCAAGCAAAAGAGTTTAAATTAGCTTAAAATACTTTCTAAGACTAGTAGTTATTTCTCAAGATTTTTAAACAATTTTTAAACAATTTTAAATAGCCAAAAAGCAATTTTAAATCAAGAAATGATTTTTAAAACATATGTTCAAGGAATTGTTTAGAGCAAACCGTACATCAGAATTCTTCAAACAAGGTGTCAAAATGATCGTATTCACTAGTACTACGACATATATTTTTATCGTACATTGGTGTACGTAAAAATCACAGGTTATGAATTTTAAAAGGAATTATAAAACAAGAAATTATTAATAATACCCTCGATCAAGGATTTATTTCGGATAAACCGTACATCAGAATTCTGCAAACAAGATGTCAAAACGATCGTATTTACAAGTACTGTAACATATATTTTTATCGTATAGCAGTGTACGTAAAAATTGCAAGCTACGAATTTTAGAAGAATTTTAACCTATTTAAGTTTTGCCTTTAAAAATTCACTGTGAGAAATATACTTGCCTGATCGCGACGAAACTAGCGCCAATGGATTCGTTTCGACGTTTCTGATTTTCTGGGACTAGCCACACATTTTTCTGGCCCCTGTATAATTAGTTATGGATTTATAACCTTAAAACCCATTTATTAATTAATAAAAATTACGAAAAACGAAATATTCGTGATATTTACAAGTTTGCCATTCGAAACTTACCGTCGCCTCGTTCGTCTTCGTGCAGCGGCGGGGGTCTGTCGGCGTTTTCGACGGCGAAGCGGCGGCGGATGGAGACGACGGCGATGGGTGTGGGCGAGCGGCGGCGAGGAGCGGCGGGAGCGGCGATGAAGGCGAAGACGGGGGCGGGGCAGTCGAGGGGGAGTCGGAGGGTGGAGCTGGGCGTCGTTCGGGGTACGACGGCGAGGGCGTGAGTCGAGCTGCCGTGGGTCTATGTGGCCGTTGGGTTGGGTGCTCAGGGAGAAAACGAGAGAGAGGGCGGGCTCCTCCGTGGGTTCACAGTGAAGATGAAGGGGGAAGTTGAGTGAGGGTCATCTGAGAGAGAGAGAGAGACTGTGTGTGTGTGTTAGGGGTTGCGACGGGGAGAGAGTGGCCTCTGTGTGTGAGTGTGAGAGAGAGTAGATGGGGAGAGCCTGTGTGTGTACTGAGGAGGGATGGGGTTAATATATAGGGTTAACCAAATGGGTAGTTGTAGCATTGGGGGGTAGATGAGAGAGAAAATGGGTAGTTGCGGGGTTGGTTAGGTGGTTAATTAGGTTAGGTTAAATAATTAGGGTTAAGTAGGTAATTAGCAAGATAAAACCCAATTAACGAAAGGTCATTAGTGAAAATACAAAAACGAAATTACGAAAATGCCCCTACCAGCAAACGTGTCCGAAAAATTACGAAAATATACCCACGGGATCGTATCGTCACGAGGATCGCGAATACGAAGACCGTTACGGGATTTGGACTACGGAAATACTAGATTTTGGCCAAAACGTTTAGAAAGCGGGTTTGCGGGTTCTCTATTGAAATGATATCAGAAAATTACGAAATTAATGTGGGAAGCCCTAAATGATCATAGGATGCTACCGTACAAGTTTGAAAACGTTTTGAAAACGTTTGTATAGAAAATAAATTCATTGACCCAAAACTGCAATATCTGAAAACGAATTTTTTTTATCAGATCTTTTAGAGGTATCCGATTTTACCAAAATACTCCATAACTAGTCTGGTACTCCAAAATATTTTTATAGGAAATTTTTGAAATCAGTTTAAGACTGCTAACAAACCATTATAAAATACAATTAAAAATTGAATTTTCTTTAAATACTTAATTTGATAGTATTGGAAAAATACAGGCCGTTACATTCTACCCTCCTTAAAAATAATTCCGTCCTCGGAATTTAAAATATTTTTGAAACAAATAATTGATATTACAAAGAAGCTCAAGCAAATAAATGATAGGAAAGATAGTAATCTTGTAAATCAGGTTGTAAATAACATGAAACGTGATAAGAAAATATGGGATGTGACTAATATATATTATCACGATAGCTACTACAGATTTATCAAGTAGGCAAAACATAAAATAATGGCATTACTCGGGAATGATAATGAGGATGATGATGACATCCGGTCGAACTTGGGACATAAGGTGATAAGCCAGAAGCAATCACACCAAAGAGAAGAACGGAACGTCTAGAATATATAAACGATGGTTACATGGTCTCAATCATGTAAATTATTGCCATAACATACAAAAACGTGAGGACTAATCCAAATGCATGCAAGCTGTTACAACGTAACCAGCAGAGCACCAAAGACTTCATCTGCCATGCTACCAAATTACAATCCAATATCCAGATCGTTACCAAAAGGCAGATATAAGGCCAACTCTCATGGATCAAGATCATTGTCACCACTGCTTCCAGCAATCTCCACCACATCCAACAGTAAGACAGCATCAAAGCTGTCCTCCAAATGAGAGCACAAGACTGGCATCTCATCTCAACACCTAAGGCCAAAAGGAATCCAATACCCAATCCTAAAGATACTCCTTCCCAACACCATTGGTCGATATCTACAGCTAACACCATCAGCCCTAAGCAATTTAATGACCAAAAACTCACGAACCCAAAAACATCAAGGAGCGCCCCTAAGAAGCAATCGAGGCTGGGCAGCTCAAGGGGGAAGAACCATAAAAAGGAGCTCCAAATAATGCCAATAGCGGCGGGTTCCCAATATCCCGACCACACGGCCATAGCGAGGGAGGCGGCGAGGGTTGTCGCCAAGGCCAAAAGTCCCACAACGGAACGTTGATGGGCCATCGGCGGCTGCGGGTCTGCGGCGACGAGGGCTCTGACTGGCTGGCGATCCATGGCGGGGAGCTAGGGCCAACGGGATGGAGCGAAGCGGAAGCTGGCGGATCGGAGATCAGAGTGGCGATGCGGGGTCCGATCGAGCTCGCTTGGGGGAGAGGCCGGGAGGAGGAGGGGGCGATGTCTGAGCGAAAAGAGAAAGCCACGGGGTGGCTTGCGGAGGAAGGAGATGGGTTAAAAAGAAAAGGGGGGCACCGAAGTCGTCGGTGTTAGGCTGGAACGGGGCTCGAGGAGAGGAAACAGACAGAACGCAATAAAGAGGGGGAAAGGCGGTCAGTGGGAAATGAATCAGACCCTTGGGGGAAAGAAATTGGGTACAAGATAGAAGTAGGGGCTAGAGGAGAAATACGAGCACAAAATGAAAAGACGCCAACAACCTACGCTGGCACGTCAGGTTGGCTCGTCTCAAATCACCAGCACTATCCTCCAATACTTCTGAGCATCCTTCTATTCGCTTCCGCGGAGGAACTTGAACTTAAGATGGTCGGGTATTTCGAACTTTACCCTCCTTTGACGACAGTCGAAGGTGGCATGAAATGTCCTTAACCAATTCATCCCAAGAACAACATCAAATGTTGGCATCTCTATCACCATGGATTTAGCGAAAAGACCTCGTCTACAAATCACAATAGAACATTGGAGGCATTCGATGGGAACTGCCAGCGGTCTCGACCATCCAACGTGGAGTCAGAGGTTTAACAGTTACAGTGATAAGAAACATGTCCAAGCTCTAAATAATAGAGTGAGTAGCTTAGTGGAATATCTCGTACCTGGGATTTACTTGGTCCGTAGCCTCAGCTTCTTCTACCGTCATGGTACAAGCTTGGCGTCTTTAGGGTAGCACCTGTTGTCGAGTCTGCTGGTACACTGGTTGTTGGTTGACGTTGTTGAGCAGAGTTGGAAGGCTGAGACTTCCTCTCAGGACAGTCGCTTGCAGTGTGGCCCTTCGATTTGCTTCAGTGGTTGAACTCGAACTTCTGATGATCAAAATTCGAATGCTGTCCTCCATAACTAGAGTTCAAGGGGACTAAAGAAAGATTCTAAGAAGGTCAATCGAAAGGTCATCAAGCGAAGAGAAGGTGATAATGATGAAGATCGATGGCGTTACATAATCATGATTCACATCCTTGCGGTCCAGCGGACACGGCCAGGGAAGTGACTAAGCTAGGATCACTTGCACCCAGTCTAGCTAGGTTGATCCAACAGTCTTTAGCCAAGCACATTGACCGGTATCATGGTCCATTGAAGGAAGATTATCATTTATATGCGTGCCATCATCAACTGAAGGAAAGGTGATGAAATGAGTAAATGGTTCATCCAATGAAAATAACTATAACGGTTAGCAAAAGTGGCTACTATGGAGGGTATAACCAAGAATGGAACACGAGTTCCTAAGCAATGGTTAAGAATTCGAAAAAGGTAATGAAGTTCAATGGAAATAGTTCGTTGCGAATTTTGTGGTAAGAAGTAATAGGAAATTTCCAAATCAAGATGTGGACATGCTATAGCACGATAACATATGCTAGCAATGATAATAAAGACGATGGGCGTCAAATCGACGTAGAGGGAAAAGGTTCAGGTATACCAGTGATTACTGGCTCAGCAGCTTCGTGGAGAATATAGGGTTGAATTTCCGGTATTTCCTTTACGATACCCAAGATGTCGTTGTTGGTGACGTCGTCTGTATCTGGTCGACCTGCCATATATACTTTAAAACAAACCGCAATGTAAGGTAGGTTAGAATAAATCTATTCTAGCAGTATACTTGGATATTAATGTCATTTAAACCGATCTTAAAGTATTTGCATAAGCAAGATGACCTGCATGGGCCGCCAACAAAACCTGTCACGCCCCGCTTCCTATTCTACCGGGAGCGAGGACGTGAACGGGTCCGCGATGTGCTTAAAACAAGGAGGAGTACTTTTTTTTTCTTTTTTTTCTTTTTGGAATCTTTTTCTTTTCTTCCTCCTTGGCTTAAACACACTAAGCGTCTGTATAAAAATTGCAGATCCTTGCTTGCAAATTTAAGAAGCAGCTCAAACGACATTATTACATATCCAGTGTACATTAATTAAGATACAGCTTGGCCTAGTATGGCCAATACAAACAAAGTACACGAATTACATTAATCAAATATGTATAAAAGTGCTGACGCGAAGGTAAAAGTCTAGTCTTCTGTGGGTAGATACTCCACGTAGCCTTCGAGCACTGGCTCGATTCCTGCAGTAGTGTCTTCAAAGAACTCACTATCGATACCTGACGGACATTTCGTAAAACAACAAAATGAAATGTCCGTCAGCGAGGTTTACTCGGCAAGATAATCTCAAAACCAAAATGTTGGACATTTTAAAATTAAACAATGGTGAACTTTAAAGACAAGCAATAAGCTTAATTCACAAATAAGCAATAAAAGAGATAAACCAGGTTAAAGTAGTTAAAACAGTTAAAGCAGTTAAACATTTGCAACCTGCAGCAATTAAATCGTTGATAGCCATTTGCAATACCGTTTGCAACCTGTAGCAATTTAATCATTCAATAACAATTTGCAATACCATTTGCAACCTGTGACAATTTAGCATTAAATAAACACACTGTAGCAACCTGCAAAAAGATGTTAGAACAATAGTCAAAAACCAGTCTATCCTAGTGATAAGTCCATGTCCAAGAGTACTAGAGATAACCAACATGCAGCCTGCGACGGGAGCAACTCCGAGGCTTACCCACCGTTCCGATATGGCAACGGTCAAGGTTCTAACCCCCGTAATGTGTTGGAGGTAATTTAGTATGGCGCATCCAGTCATTCTGTAACACTTGTGATCATAGACTACCCCAAACCCAGGTCAAGTCAAGTGTCGGTCAAAAGACGTGTACTATCTGTTTATTATTGAAATTCCATCTTCCATTCAGTCAATTCAATCTCGGTATTCCAATAGTCTGTACAACGGTCTCATGAAAGTTCACAACTTCACGACTCGATTAAATGAAAACATCAGGATCACTTAAATAAATAAAAGAACGAGTAAGATATGATTTTAACCAAGCAAAAGAGTTTAAATTAGCTTAAAATACTTTCTAAGACTAGTAGTTATTTCTCAAGATTTTTAAACAATTTTTAAACAATTTTAAATAGCCAAAAAGCAATTTTAAATCAAGAAATGATTTTTAAAACATATGTTCAAGGAATTGTTTAGAGCAAACCGTACATCAGAATTCTTCAAACAAGGTGTCAAAATGATCGTATTCACTAGTACTACGACATATATTTTTATCGTACATTGGTGTACGTAAAAATCACAGGTTATGAATTTTAAAAGGAATTATAAAACAAGAAATTATTAATAATACCCTCGATCAAGGATTTATTTCGGATAAACCGTACATCAGAATTCTGCAAACAAGATGTCAAAACGATCGTATTTACAAGTACTGTAACATATATTTTTATCGTATAGCAGTGTACGTAAAAATTGCAAGCTACGAATTTTAGAAGAATTTTAACCTATTTAAGTTTTGCCTTTAAAAATTCACTGTGAGAAATATACTTGCCTGATCGCGACGAAACTAGCGCCAATGGATTCGTTTCGACGTTTCTGATTTTCTGGGACTAGCCACACATTTTTCTGGCCCCTGTATAATTAGTTATGGATTTATAACCTTAAAACCCATTTATTAATTAATAAAAATTACGAAAAACGAAATATTCGTGATATTTACAAGTTTGCCATTCGAAACTTACCGTCGCCTCGTTCGTCTTCGTGCAGCGGCGGGGGTCTGTCGGCGTTTTCGACGGCGAAGCGGCGGCGGATGGAGACGACGGCGATGGGTGTGGGCGAGCGGCGGCGAGGAGCGGCGGGAGCGGCGATGAAGGCGAAGACGGGGGCGGGGCAGTCGAGGGGGAGTCGGAGGGTGGAGCTGGGCGTCGTTCGGGGTACGACGGCGAGGGCGTGAGTCGAGCTGCCGTGGGTCTATGTGGCCGTTGGGTTGGGTGCTCAGGGAGAAAACGAGAGAGAGGGCGGGCTCCTCCGTGGGTTCACAGTGAAGATGAAGGGGGAAGTTGAGTGAGGGTCATCTGAGAGAGAGAGAGAGACTGTGTGTGTGTGTTAGGGGTTGCGACGGGGAGAGAGTGGCCTCTGTGTGTGAGTGTGAGAGAGAGTAGATGGGGAGAGCCTGTGTGTGTACTGAGGAGGGATGGGGTTAATATATAGGGTTAACCAAATGGGTAGTTGTAGCATTGGGGGGTAGATGAGAGAGAAAATGGGTAGTTGCGGGGTTGGTTAGGTGGTTAATTAGGTTAGGTTAAATAATTAGGGTTAAGTAGGTAATTAGCAAGATAAAACCCAATTAACGAAAGGTCATTAGTGAAAATACAAAAACGAAATTACGAAAATGCCCCTACCAGCAAACGTGTCCGAAAAATTACGAAAATATACCCACGGGATCGTATCGTCACGAGGATCGCGAATACGAAGACCGTTACGGGATTTGGACTACGGAAATACTAGATTTTGGCCAAAACGTTTAGAAAGCGGGTTTGCGGGTTCTCTATTGAAATGATATCAGAAAATTACGAAATTAATGTGGGAAGCCCTAAATGATCATAGGATGCTACCGTACAAGTTTGAAAACGTTTTGAAAACGTTTGTATAGAAAATAAATTCATTGACCCAAAACTGCAATATCTGAAAACGAATTTTTTTTATCAGATCTTTTAGAGGTATCCGATTTTACCAAAATACTCCATAACTAGTCTGGTACTCCAAAATATTTTTATAGGAAATTTTTGAAATCAGTTTAAGACTGCTAACAAACCATTATAAAATACAATTAAAAATTGAATTTTCTTTAAATACTTAATTTGATAGTATTGGAAAAATACAGGCCGTTACAACAAGTCCATATCTAGCATTACCTAATGAAGCAACTCTAGTTGGCCCAAATAAATCTAGATGTAATAGCTCTAGAGGCCGCTTAGAAGAAATGCTTTTCTTAGGTTTAAATGAAGATTTTGGAAGCTTGCCTCGTTGACACGAGTCACAAAAGCTTTTCTTTTGAAAGACAAGCTTAGGGAAGCCTCTAATAGAATTTAACTTGGAAAGCTTAAAAAGTGTTCCAAAGTTCACATGACCAAAACATCGATGCCATAAGTGTTGTTCACTTGTGTTGGCAATAAGACATTGTTCATGTGATCTTGGAAGATCTAGGATATATATATCCTTATGGCGTGTGCCGGAAAACAATAATTCATTATTATCTTTTCTTAAAATATGGCACATTCCTTTCGCAAAGTTAACTTTGTAACCTTTGTCACAAAGTTGACTTATTGAAATAAGATTGTGGTTTAATCCTTTAACAAGGTAAACATCACATATAATGGGTTTAGAAGGATTACCCACTTTACCAACACCTATGATGGTTCCGCTCTCATTGCCTCCAAATACGACGCGGTTTCCATTTGCAATGGGAACCACTCCGGAGAGCAATTGAGCGTCACCCGTCATGTGTTTTGAACACCCGCTATCGAGTATCCAATTCCCTTTGGAGCTAAATTTAAATTTGTTGCTCCTTTTCTTTTTCTTTTCCTTGAGTACCTAAAGATAGAAAATTTCATATCATGGTACCCAAGGTCATTGGGTCCAAAAGATTAGACCTTTGGAAGCCAAGTCCAATTGGACTTAGACTTCCCCACATAATTTCTACTATGCACAACATCCGAAAAATAAGCATTCATGTAGACTTGTTTTTCATCCATGCTTGTGTCCTTTGGGCTCCAAATAGTGAAAATCTTGGGTGCCCTCATCCTATTGGGTGCATGCATGCGTTGTTGGTTTCTATGTGATGCATGTCGTGGATAGGCATAAGGAACATGATGGAATGGTGCATGCGGATAATTATTCATATGATGTTGTGGGTGAACATATGCATGTGTGGGAACACGTGCGTGAGGGTGTCTCACATGGTGTGCACGTGCCCGTGAATGTGTTGCATAAAAATCATCATATGTGTGAGCCAGTGGAGTAGGACGTGTGTTCCTACGTGGCATAGTATTGGTGTACATATAAGCATGCCCCTTCTTTGGAGGTCCACCCAAAGTGGGTTTCTTTCCGAAAGAGGGTGTGGACGAGGTGGAAGCACCATTGGTAGAAGAACTACCAATAGAGTGTTTGCTACCACTCGTTGAGTCACCGGAAGTTGGCCTAACAAAAGTAGTGGCCGATTTGGATGAACATCCCATCGTATACCCCAAGCCAATGTGGTGATTGGCCGGAAGTAAGTCACTTAGGATTTTATCCAAATGGTCCTTACCCTTATTGAATTTATTAATTCGGCCTAATGTGTTCTCATATTTCTCGGTGAGAGAACGCATAGAAGTATCCAAGTTGGATACTTGCGATGTGAGCACATAAACACGAGATTTAAGATTCTCATTCTAAATACTCAAAGTCGAGTTTTTAGAAGTCAAATCCGCTATCTTGTGATCCTCCGGATCTTCAATGCTAACATGTTCAAGTTGAGTCTTGAGATTAACAATCTCATTCCTCAACCCTTCAACAACGGTGTCGTTGTTGGTGATGATAGTTTTAGGCGAGGTTTGAATGCTAGCTAGGTCATCTTTTACTTTAGTATACCTATTTACTAATTTAGTATACTTAGACCATAATTGAGAATTAGCATTCCTAAGGTCATCCATAGTTACCTCATCGCCTTCGTCGTCACTATCATCGGAAGAGGAAGATCCTTGATCATTCTTCATCGTCCGATTCTCCGCTTGAGGAATCCTCGGAGTCGGTGAATGTTGCTCCGACAAGTCCCTTTTTGTTCCCTTTCTTGTACTTCTTGGACTTATCGAATTTCGGCGCCTTCCACTTCTCCTTTTGCTTATTTAGAGGACACTCCGCTTTCATGTGTCCTGGCTTATTGCACTTGAAACACAAAGGAGAGGAGGAGGCGTTAGAAGAACCAAATTTAGCTTTGTTCTTATAGTTACCTTTTCAGAAGAAACGGTTGAACTTCTTGTCCATGAGTGCCATGGACTCCAAGTCCAACTTGTTTTCCGAGTCTTCATCATCGGTTGATGTGGATGTGGATGGAGCGGCCTTGAAAGCAATAGCCTTCTTCTTTGGCTCGTCTTGCTTTAGGTAGGACTTCATCTTTTCCTGCAATTTTAGCTTGATATCCTTGCGTACCTCGTATGACATTAAAGTACCCATTAGTTGAACTACGGTGTACTTATTCATGTCATTACCTTCCTCGATGGCGAAGGTACGCTTTTCCCAAGAAGAAGGAAGTCCTTCGATAAGCTTCGAACACTTCTCCTTTTGGGTGTAGGTTTTGTCGACAGCCTCCAACTCGTTTATGATGTCGACGAAGCAAGCGTAATACTCCTTCATCTTCTCGCACTGTTGCATAAGAAACATTTTGTAATCTTTGTTAACAACAACGAGTTTAGAGTCTCTTACCCTACTCGTCCCTTCATGTAGTATGAGGAGGGAGTTCCAAATTTGATATGCACTCTTACATGTGCATATCTTATTGAAGTCCTCAGGCTCCAATGCGCATTGCAAGGCGTTCATTGCCTTGGCATTTCTTACCTCTGCGGCGACCTCCGTGGTTGTCCATTTCTCAAAGTCTTCTTCGGCGGGCTCGACGTATTCCTTCATCGTGGTCCTCCATAGAGATGCACTCCGGAGGAAAGTTTCCATCAGGCATTTCCAGTACCCGTAGTTGGTACCGTTGAAGAATGGAGGCCTCGTTGAGGAATGTCCTTCCATCACCGAAGATGCTCCTTCACGGTTCCTGAAGGTGCCATAGTCGGAAGGTCGACGCATGGTCTTGTTGTCGTTGGCAGACATAGCTAAGTATCTGGCTCCGATACCAAATGTAATGCCCTACAAGCTACTGCACAAGTACTAGAGGGGGGGTGAATAGTACTTTAAAAATAACGAGGAGTATAATTCCTAATTATCGTGCAAACAACTACCAAATCAATTTACGGAAGCTTAAATTGAAGACAACAACAAAATTAACAATGCTAACAATAGATATTACTGGGTTCAGATCCACCCAAGTCTCCCCGACTTGTTCCCGGTGATCCTACGTCCCAACCACCCGGATCCCATCCGGATACTTGAGTTAGAAACCCTAACTCAAGATTTCCACTATGAAATACTTGTGAAAAACCTTCACAAGTCAAATCATACACAAAGTAATTTGTGACTCCCACAACCCGGGATCACAACCATACTCTCACAACCGAGAGTGAAACTTACACTATGAAATTGAAATGAAATAAGAAACTTCTTACCGACAAAATACCTATGCCTTAAGTAATGCTTACGAATTAGGGCAAGGATGATTTTGAGGAAGAAGAAGTGGCACCAAACCCTAGCTCCAAGATGTAGATCAGCGATGGAGAGATATGGGGATGTTGGTGACCTAGAATCAAGCACTTGGCTTGGAAGGCTTCACACTCAATGAATCTCTCTTTGGAAGTAAGAGTGAGGAGAGATTATTGAATGGAATGAAAGAGCTTGGAATGAGCTTGGAATGATTTCTCTTGATCTCTAAACTTGCAATAATATCAGCCTTGACTGTAATGAATGCAGCCCAACAAGTATTTATAGGATAGAGGAGAGAGAGAGAGAAAAACGTTTCAATTAAAGCTCCAACGGCTCTTTTCTGAACCCAACTAGTCGGTCAAAGAACAACCACCAACCGACTAGTTCATCAACTAGTCGGTCGGTCAATTAACGTATACCGACTAATGAGTGAACAGAGAAAAGATCAAAGCTCAGACAAAAGGAACTAGTCGGTCCACGAAGAGTATCTGACCGACTAGTTTCACAACTAGTCGGTCGGTTACTCAACTGAGACCGACTAACAGATAAAACTGAAGTCTGAGCATAAATAGACTTAGTCGGTCCAAGAACAAATGTTGATCGACTAATTCACCAACTAGTCGGTCGCCAAAAGAGCATAGACCGACTAACGATAAACAGTAAGTTAGGTGAAAAATTGGCATGTACAGTAAAGGTAAACTAGTCGGTCCAAGAAGGAAAGTTGACCGACTAGTTCTTTAACTAGTCGGTCGATCAATGAACACAGATCGACTAATGATAAACAGTAGCTCAGGCTCAAATGTGCATGTACATGGAAAGCTCAACTAGTCGGTCACAGAAGCATCACTGACCGACTAGTTCACAAACTAGTCGGTCGGTGAGTCAACTTAGACCGACTAACTGTAAACAGTAAAGAGCTTGGAAATGACTGACAAAAACTAGTCGGTCCAAGAAGCTTTGCCGACCGACTAGAACATCATCTAGTCGGTCAGTTCTTCTTCTTGAACCAACTAACATGCACAAGAAGTCGCGAATCGAAGCGCGAAGCTTCGGGAAGGATTGTATGGACTTCTATTAAGATCCTAGAGCTAAGATATGAGCGTTATGAAGATTTAAACCGTAAGACCTACTCAAGGCTTGACATTCTACGAAAGAAGCTTAAAGACTATAAATAAAACTTGACGATACCGTCTTCAATAGCTTCAATCGAATCTTCATGACTTCTAAAAAGGTCCATAAGCTTCAACGAAGCTTTAGGCAAACGATCACGTGCTTTGAGAAGTCTTGAGACGTCGTAATTGATATTCATATGAATTTGGTGATGATCTCCATAACTGCGCTCACAAAGTGTTAGTTCACGTTAAATTTATGTTTGTTCATCATCCAAAACCAAATCAGGGGAGTCCAATATCCAACACAATCTATATACAACACCAAAAAGAATAAAAAATAAGCTCCCACTACAGATCTCCACCCTTCGGATCGCCACCCTAGGCTCCACCTTACGTACGTGATTCCTAAAACACATTCAAAGAAATAAGTATCAATCAACAATTAATAAGTCACCATAAGCCATAACCCTAACCTGCCCTCCAACCACCCCACCATCGGGATCCCTTGAGAGAGAGAGAGAGAGAGAGGCTTATCGGTCGGATCTACTTCTTGAGATGCCATTGCAATCGGTCGGTCGATCAGATTTATGCAAAGCAAAAAATCTAATTAATGGGAGATGAGAGAGAGGGGGAGCACCTGATAACCATGTAGCTGAATGGAGGATCTTCGATCATCGAATCACTGATCGACGGTCGCCAATCACTCGTTGAAGAGAGAGGAATCGCTCGAGAGAGCAAATCGCTCGCTGAAGAGTAGGAATCGCCCAAGAGAGGAATCGCCCAAGAGAGGAATCGCCCGAGAGAGCAAAAGCCGATAAAATTTGGGGCTAAAAATTTTCGTACTTAATTTTCGATTGCCCGCCCGTATTTGGGAGGGTTATTTTACTCTTCTACCATGAACATGTCTGTGGTGGATAAATCGCCACCACAGACTGTTCCCTGGACATTAAATTTCCACCACAGAATATTTCGTAACGGATGAGTGGTGGATGACCGTTGCAATTCGAAGGGAATAATACATCTGCCACAGACATTCTGTGGCAGTTAAAACATATCTGCCACAGATATATCTGTGGTATATTAGTAGCTTTTACGAAAAGTTCACTTGATATCATTGCAGTGGAAAAAAAATATCTGCCACAGATATCCAGCTGCGGTTGTTAAATATCGGCCACGTAATAATCCATGGAAAATAACGTTCGGTGCTGATATTCAATTTCCAGTAGTGGTTGCTCCTTGTGATGAATGAAGTGTTTCAAAAATTCCTCCGGTAAAAAGTCTTCAATAGCTAGCTTTGTTATAATTTGGAGAAAAAAGAGTAACCATGGCCATGAGCCATGGTTCTATATTTATTTATCTCTAAGAGAATGTGAAAGAGCATGAACACTAAAGGTCCCCATTACTCCAATAAGTGGGGAGTAATGGAGGGATAAAGTGTCCTCCCTCACTCACAACACTCCCCCTTATCCATCCATTACTTTGGTCTTAGCGTATAAAGCTAAGGGGGTGGATACTTCTGCATACTGAGTAATCGTGTTTGCCTCGTTAAAACCGTATCTGTGGAAAACCAAGTGGGAAAAACCAACAGCTTATGGGAAAAGAGTGCAACACACAAGTTACTCCCGCTCATCCGTACAAGCTTTAGGCTTGTAGTTCTTTCAGCTGTCTCATACCGATTCTTTTTACAAGTTTTACAAAAATACATCTCGGTAAAGATTTAGTAAAAAGTTCAGCTAAGTTGTTGCAGGATTGGATCTGTTGAATCTTGACCTCCTCGTTCTTCTGTAGATCGTGCCTCCAGAAGAATTTGGTAGAAATGTTTTTCATTCTGTCGCCTTCGATGTAGCCCTTTTTGAGTTGTACTATGCATGTAGCATTGTATTCAAACAAGACAGTAGGCTCAAGATCATCAGTCTTTAGGCCAGTGGCATCTAGGATATGTTGGACGACGCAGCGAAGCCAAAAACACTCTTTGCTTACTTCATAGATTGCAATGAGTTCAGCATGATTGGATGATGTTGATGTGGTGGTTTGCAATGAGAATTTACGTTTCAAGAGTGAGTCCAGCTCTACTCTTATCGCCTCGTCCCACTTTGGCCAATCATCTCTACGTTTACATTCTGCTAGAGATCGTGGTTCGATGTCATCGTCGTATTTAGCGATGTGAACGGCAATAGCGAACGCAAAATCGTCGACGACGACTGTGCTATTTCTGTCCAGTACCTCTCCATTACGTACATAAATTAATGATGTTTCCTATGTAGGGGAAATAAGGAGAGGAGAGGTCGCTGATCTGAGATCAGCATTCTGTGGAGTGATCATCTTATTATCACCAGGAATCTTCCTCTTTCGAGGAACTTTATCTTTTGAACCTGGCGGGCGTCCTCTTTTCAATTGAGGTACAACCAATTCTGCTGCCGGTGGATTGCATCCATCTTTGGAGATGTCAAGCCTAGCTGGCGTGTTGGCAGCAGGGACTTGTGAACGAACAATTTTCTGGTTGCCCGTAAATTTATCCGGTAGAAGGTGTACTGTGTTCTGAATGTGAAGGATGTTCAGGATCTCATCTTCACACAAATTAGTACGCGGATCATAAAGAGACTTATTGTACCAAGAAATGGTCTCTGAAGGGTCAGGTTTCTTAGACCATGTGCCCAGTTTTGGAAAAGTTTTCTCATCGAATTCACAGTCATCAAGACGGGCCTTAAATACTTTCCCCGTAAGAGGTTCTAGGTATCTAATAATAGAGGGCGAATCAAACCCAATATAGATACCAAGACGACGCTGAGGACCCATTTTGGTCCTCTGAGGTGGTGCTATTGGGACATATACCGCACAACCAAACACTCTTAAATAAGAGATATCTGGGGGTGCACCATATGCTAGCTGCATCAGGGATAATATATGGCTACCTGAGGGCCTTATCATAATCAGCGATGCCGCATGCAATATAGCATGCCCCCAAGCATCCACATGCAACTGGGATTGCATGAGCAATGGACATGAAATCCATTGGAGTCTCTTTATAAGAGACTCTGCTAATCCATTCTGGGTGTGAACATGAGCTATAGGATGTTCACCTTCAATGCCCGTTGCCCGGCAATAGTCTTCGAAGACTTGAGAAGTGAATTCGCCCACATTATCAAGACGTAATTTCTTGATATGATTATCGAGGAAATGAGCCCGCAACCTAATTATTTGTGCAAATAGCTTTGGGAAAGCTAGGTTGAGTGTGGACAATAGGCACACATAAGACCATGTTATGGATGCATCAATTAGTACCATGAACTACCGAAATGGGCCACTTGCTGGGTGGCCCACAAATGTCGCCATGAATTCTCTCTAGGAAGCCAGGAGACTCTAATCCTACTTTCAGGAGGGAGGGTCTCGGTATTAGTTTTCCCTGAAAATAAGGGGGACAAGGAAATTCTCCCTTTTGAAGAATCCTCATGTTCTTCAAATTGTGTCCACGGGATTCAGAGATAATGCGACGCATCATAGCTGATCCAGGGTGACCAAGTCTATTGTGCCAGAGTTGAAACTCTCGCAATGAAAGGCACTTCTGGTGCTCAGTCATATTGGCTTCTATTGGTTGAATATACGTTTGGTAGAGGCCCGACATGAGTCCCTTAAATCGTTCGTGGATGGACTTCTGGCAAATTTTTTTGATGAGTTACATACATATATTCAATGTTTTCTTCATCTCTAGTTTCCAAGTGATATCCGTTAAAACGAATATCTTTGAAACTTTAGAGATTTCTATTATATTTTGGAGAGAACAATTCATTTTTATTTTAAGTCTTGTGTTATTTGGGAGCAATATGATTGATTTCCCAGATCCTTCGATTATGTTGGACAGTCCTGAAATCGTAATAACATGACAGTCATATTTGTTTAAGCTATAAAAATAGCATGTATCGCGAAGGATAGTATGCCTTGAGGCACTGTCCACTAGGCACTCATACTTCATCTATATATAAGCAAAATAAAAGTTCATTTAAGTAAATGAAAAACTGACATTCAAATAAAAGTGCTTTCAAATCAAACTACAGATGAAGCTACAGAAATTTAAATGCATAGATATAAGGTAGGGCTCAATCGAGAAGGTCGGCATTTTCGAAATCTTTTACAGTGAACTTGGTGAGCGGTTGAACAACTGCCAAGTTTGTTTCAGGATGAGACTTCTGGCTTGCTTGATATAGTTCCTGGAGGTGCCGAGGAGTGCGGTAGTTTCTGGACCAATGTCCAGTCATGCCACATTTATAGCATTTATCCTCCCAGTTCTTCTTAAGAATTGACACTGAATCAGTGTTCTTACGCTTCCATGTGAAGTTTCTCTTCCCTTTGTTGTTGTTGGTCTGGGGTGGTGCTCCTCTTGCTGGCTTCATTACAGCTTTCCCTTTGTTCTTTCTAGCCTTTTTCTTGTTTTTTTCACTTCTGGGGAGAAACATAGTGGGCTTCAGGGATAGGGGCAGTACCAGCAGGGCGCAAATTATGAGTGGCAAGCAGTAAATCTCTATTCTGCTCTGCCCTAAGAAGGCGAGAAATCAAATCAGAGAACTTTGTGAAGTTGCGTTCACGATATTGTTTCTTGAGGATTGCATCTTTCTTGTGAAACGAGGTAAATGTCTTTTCCAACATGCAATGCTCAGTCACTTCTTCACCGCACAACTTCAGGCGTGATGTGATATTATGAAGTGCGGAGTTATACTCAGTAACGGACTTATAGTCCTGAAGTCTGAGGTTTTCCCAATCATAACTGGCACGTGGTAATATTACATCAATTTGATGTTTATAACGTGCCTCCAGTGCTTGCCACATCTCCAAAGGGTCTTATACCGTTAAGTAATCGACCTTTAAGGTCCGATCTATGTGTCTCCTGATATAGATAATGGCTTTCACCTTATCTATGTCGGAGACAATGGTAGGAGAACTGCTAGATGGCTGTGCCACTTCAGGGGCACTGCTAATAGGTGTCTCGGCCACTGCAGGGGCTAGAATCAAGTGGAGAAATGCCATCGAACGCAAGTGGAACTTCAGGTCCACTCGCCAGCTAAGATAGTTCTTTCCCACTGCATCAAGAACCTCGAAATCGACGCTGGACAATTTTGCCATTTTAATCTATGCAATTAAATAAGCATGTATTAATAATTAAACATCATGCTTAAAAGAAATAAATAAGAAAAAATGCGAGGATCGGCCAGATTCCCAAAACATAAAATGTCCAAATTCCATATTACAGTCCATAAAGCAGATAAAGAAAAATACAATTTGAAACCCTTTTGGGTCCCAGCATTATGCAATCTTCTCCTCCATCTAACATCGGTCCTTAGCATTATACATAAATTTCTCACTACAAAATTTCTCTCAGAAATGAAAAAGAAATTACAAAGAGAATGAATATAATAAAAGGGTATTAAAAACTGGCCGATCCCAAAAATCCCATTTTGACTTGTTTAAACATCCACGCAGTTATATATTCAACATGCAAATAATAATAGCGCTATATCACAGATAATTCAAAAATCATCAAGCCCAAATATTGGATAAAATAATTTTATTTAAGTTAAAAGGATTAGTTGGATCACGGGAAAACGTCATTCATCTTTAGGTTAGGTAACTAAAGACAGATCGGTCTCAGGATCCGTTTAACCATTTGAACTTAAATTAATGTTTTATCCAATGCTAAAGAGATTAATAAATAAAAAGACGTAGATAAAATAACATAATCCGCAAGTCCTGTGGGCTAGAGGCGGGCAGCAGGCCCGATAGCAAAATAATAATCATATTAAATATCAATGTTATTAACTGGGCTGCTGGCCCAAAAATTAGCCGAAATAATTTATTATGCAGTTTTGGGTTGCAGGCCCATAGGCTGTAATATTAAAAGTAAATTTAACACAAGCCCTAAAAACAAACTTTAGGGTATTAGTTTAGGGAATGTAAAAAGCCCCCAACCGCTCATCTTACTGATCGTGTCCTCCTCCCTCCCCTGTGTACGGCCAGAGCGGCCGGCGCAACTATCTCCCTCCATCCGAGGGGAGGGTGCAAGTCAAAGGATCCCCCCGTCAGGGGGGGGTACGGCCGGTAGAGAGCCCCCCGTCCGGGGGGGGGGGGGGGGGGGGGGCAGTTGCACAGAAGACCCCCCCTGTCCGGGGGGGTGTGCGGCAGGTTAGCCCCCCCCCCCCCCCCCCCGGGGGGGGGGGGAGGCGCACAGAGGCCCCCCCTGTTTGGGGGGGCGGCACAAAGGCCCCCCGACGGGGGGGTGGGGGGTGGGGGGTGTCGCTCAGAGCCCCCCAGTGGCGGGGGGGGGGGGTAGCACAAAACCCCCCTGGCAGACGGGGGGAGGGGGGATGGCGACAGAGGCCCCCCTCTGTCTGGGGAGGGGGGAGAGTTTGCAGTGGAGCGACAGAGGCCCCTGGTCCGGGGGTAGCGGCCCACAGTCTAAATTTCCAAGAAACTATATAAAACATCATCATCAACAAATTTCCAAGAAACATCATTATCAACAAAATAATAACGGCCGAGTAATTCACATACAACATCACGTCACATCCCCAATCTATATGCAACACCAAGAATAATAAAAATATAAGCTCTCACTACATATCTCCACCCTCCGGATCGCCGCCCTGGGCTCCGCCTTGCGTACGCGATTCCTGAAACACAAATTCAAACAAATAAGTATCAATCAACAATTAAGAAGTCGCCCTAAGCCCTAACCCTAACCTGCCCTCCAACCACCCCACCATCGGGATCCCTAACCCTGACCGAAACTCCTTCCTGATTCGAGAGAGAGAGAGAGAGCCTTATCAGTCGGATCTACTTCTTGAGATGCCAATGCAATCGTTCGGTCAGTCAGATTTGTGAAAAGCAAAAAGCCTAATTAATGGGATATGAGAGAGAGGGGGAGCACCTGATAACCTTGTAGCTGGATGGAGGATCTTCGATCATCGGATCACTAATCGACGATCGCCAATCACTCGTTGAAGAGAGATGAATAGCTCGAGAGAGCAAATTGCTCGCTGAAGAGAGAGGAATCGCCAGAGAGAGCAAAAGCCGATAAAATTTGGGGCTAAAAATTTTCGTACTTAATTTTCGATTTCCCACCCGTATATGGGGAGGGTTATTTTACTCTTCTACCACGAACATGTCCGTGGCGGATAAATCGCCACCATAGATTCTTCCCTGGACATTAAATTTTCACCACAGAATATTCCGTAACGGATGAGTGGTGGATGACCATTGCAATTCGGTGGGAATACTACATCTGCCACGGACATTCTGTGGTTGTTAAAACATATCTGCCACAGATATATCCATGGTATATAAGTTTCTTTTACGAAAAGTTCACTTGATATCATAGCAGTGGCAAAAATATATCTGCCACAGATATCCAGCTACGGTTGTTAAATATCAGCCACGTAATAATCCGTGGAAAATAACGTTCGGTGCTGATATTCAATTTCCAACAGTGGTTGCTCCTTGTGATAAATGAAGTGTTTCAAAAATTCCTCCTATAAAAAGTCTTCAATAGCTAGCTTCAAATTATGGCAATCATTAGTGAGATGGCTATGGCCTCGTGGTATTCCAGTAAAGCTTATGATTCATGCTCTTCAAGGCTGAGCGAATCTTTCCGGGGGTTGCTCTTTCCGACTGATGGATCGTGAGTGCGAGGTCACTCTCGACATGCTCCGAGCCTACTTTCAGTGGCCCACAGTCCCGGACCCAGACAGAGCCTACAGTCCCATGCACATCCCACTGCCGTCATTCGACACACACGCCTTCTGGACACGTATCACGAGATCTCCTCTCTCCTTTGACCCTATCCGGGCCAAGTCCTCCGCTATCCTCCACCCATGCCTTCGCATTGCACAGCTCCTTATGGCGACCACTTTCTCAGCGAAGTATGATCCGGGGACGATGTCGACCCCTGAGCTTTACATGCTCTATGTGATGACTCGAGCGCGAGCCTTTGAGAGAGGTGGAGATATCTTACTCCCCGCCATTCAGATTGACATAGCTAGTTGGTACTTGGACCACATCGTTATTTCTGTCGGCGCTAGGACGCCTATCTGTTGCGGCGGTCTCATTACTCTTCTGGCTCCCATGTACGGAGTAAACCTTCCAGCTGGTTTGCTTAGACCCCCGGGCCCCACTTCTCTTTCCATAGATGTTATGGCCCGGATGAGGATGCTGCGTCCTCATGGTCAGCACCACTGGGTGTGGCTGCACGGTCCTTTTGGCACTGATTATATGGTTCTACCGAGCCCCGCTCGGACCCATATTGGACCCGCAGGTGGGGAGTGGATTCCAGTGATGGATCTCCTCATCCCAGCTGCGTACGTGTTAGAACCTGAGGGTGCTCAGCAGGATCCCCTCCTTCCACCCCTGGACCCGGAGATACCTCAGCCTGCACCTGCTCCGTCTACACCTCCCAACACCTCTGTCCACACTTCTGTCTTTGTCGGGAGTACACTTGCTGAGTCCACCACCACCACCACCTCTGTGCCGATGACCATATATCCCATTTCTGCTGTGAGCCCTGAGCATCCCACCACCATTATTGAGAGCGACGAGCTCTCTTTTGCTTCAGCAGTGGAGACCCTTTCCACTTTCTTATTCTCAACCCCTGGGGAGTCATTTTTTGCACACTTCACGGCCCCCCCAGCTGTCGACACTTCTGTCTCCACTGCAGCTGTCTTCTCCGAGAGTGTCGTGACTTCTGTCCCCATTTCTATGTCAATGACCTCTCTGACCTCCTCGCCCACTATCACCGTTTCCGTCTTTGCTGCTGCTCCCTCTTCCTCGACCATTCCTGCGTCTCAGCCTCCCACAGAGGCTGAGCGAGTCCTCGTGAGCTCAGCACCACATCCCCACCCTATTGTCGTACCAGTTATTTATGGTAGCCGTGCGAGGCAGCCCCGTTCCTCACCTGTACGACCCTCTGCTCCACCTCCACCCGACACCCTAGTTCAGCACATGCGTGCTCTAGAGGGGGCAGTTAGTGGACTCAGAGGATATTTCCGGGCTCTCTCCGCTACCGTTAGTGCTGTACAGTCTTGCGTCGCTTTATTTCCTGGTATTCAGGCTAGCCTGAACCAGATTCTTGCACGACTGTCACAGCCGCCACCTGCCACTACCACAGGACGGTGCTGGTGCTCCACCACCCACTTAGGCATACACTGGATGCCTCTCATACTCTTGCTACTGCTATTCTGGATATCTTCTGCATGCTGATTTTGCACCCCTCCTCCACACATATTTTGGTCACTTTTTGCTCATATTTGTCTATATCATTTTGGAAGAGAGGAGGTATTTTTGGGGACTCTTATATTGCACGTTCTTGATCCCTGCATGCATCATTTGCATTTACATCTCATTTTCTTTTATTTTCATCATGCATGCATCCTCACCCATCCCACCCATGTTTTTCTTCTCCGTGTGCCACACTTTGCATATTGAGGACACTGTGCCGTTTAGCTTGGGGGAGTGAGTATCTCACGCACTTTTCATTTTCTTCATTTTCACTTTTATTTTTCCACCTTTCTTTATTTTACACTTATTTTCACCCACTTTTTCATTTTTTTCTTTTCCATGCATCACGTTTTCTTACTTCTTGTGTGTGCTGCATGTGTATAGTAGTTCTTACTTTTCTTTTATCCTTATTTCCTTTAGCCCTTTTTGCTAGAGATGAATTTTCTGTGATGATGATGATGTGGAATTAGCTTATCTTTATATGCATATTATCTTGTCATGCCATCGTTTTTATTTCAGATATCATATGCCATGCTTGCTATGCATTCGAGATAGTAACCCGCACCTTTATTATATGAATGCGAATGAAATTCTTCTATTAGCTGAGTCTGATGATTTATATCGTATACTCTTCATAGAAAACACACCAAGCTTCACGTGTTGATTGCCTATTTTTGGAGTACTGCTTTGCTATCTGATATCACTTCTTATTGCATGAAAATTGTACGATTCACTTTCAGGTTGATTGAATGTATGCAAAGTTGATATAACTGGATTAGTTTACTTTCTGATATTAAACTGAGTAGATTACATTACTCTGCTGAAAGTTGTCGTGCATATTCTATAGAGTGAACTGAGCGCTGCATACTTTTCTTTCTCTACATATCTTGAGCATTATTTCTATACTTAAAAGCTTTTGTGAATCTTCCTTTAGTGAATATTATATTGGTATATCCCCCTTGCTATAAAAGTCCATGCTCCAACACCCCAAAATCAAAAAGGAAAAAATACATGTATATCTCTCTTTCTTTTGATTTGGGATCCTTATTGTATATATTGATTGAAAAAAAGAGAAAAAGAGAAAAAGAGAGAGAGAAAAGAAGTACAAATATGATCATATTTCAATTTTTCTTTCTTCCCTCGTTTTCTTTTATTATTGGAGCTTCATAAATGGGGAAAGTCTTACTGTTAAATTTGAAGCCACCACGCTTATAGATAAGCTTGGGGGAGAGGATCCAATGATGTGAGAGTGTGTCTACTTGTCTGTGCATGACAACCTAAGCTAGGTAATCTTCTATACTTAGGGAGATTACTAAAGTATTACAAAGTCAAGGAATTGAAACTTGGCATGCATTTCATGAAAACCACTCCTTTCTATTCCTATTGCTTCATATTGTGTGATACCTCTTATACTCCAAATAGAAAGCTATCAATTGAAAAGTGTGTGGTCTATGATTATGTATATTACTTTAAATGCTTCAGACGATGCTAATTCTAGAACGATTTCCTATTTCATATTGTCTTGATATTCTTGGGTTCCTATATTTAATGCATCCTAATATGATCATGATATCGAGATAAAAATCTTTGGCATGTTCTTATTCGTCATATGCTATTTGAGTAAGCAAGTCCACGTCCTGAGAAAATGATCTAGCACCTCCCTCTTTGTTTTTCTTTTCTATCTTCTTTTTCCTTTTCCTTATTTTTGCCCGCCGGGTTCGCCTTTTACTCATCTTCCTCGAGGACGAGTAAGAGGTAAGCTTGGGGATTTTGATCGCTCCTTATTTTACACTTTTTTTCAGCATGTTTTTATGTCATTTCGATCGCCCATATTGCGTTTTTCATGATTATTCGATGATATCGCGTTGCTTTTCACTATTTCTTGTTTTTGTCGTATTTCAGGAGATATAGAGCGATCTGGAGCAAAAATGAAATCAAGTGACTTTTGCGCATACCGGAGCGTCACAGCTTATTTGAGAAGTTAGCAGCGCTAGAAGATGAGCGGAAGAGGAAGAAATTCAATAGAATCGACGAGGAGGCGAGGAGGAGAAGAAAAGAGCCCAGAAGCAGCTTACTCGGCCGAACAGAGAGTTCACTCGGCCGAATAACGGGCTGCGTTCGGCCGAGTGAAACAGATACATACTGCTGAATTTTCAAAGTCTACTCGACCGAGCAAGAAAGTCTACTCGGCCGAATGGAGAAGACCACTCGACCGAGTGGTACATGGATTTTCTTCCGAGGAGCGGCTAAATTACTGGAAATTTTGAGAAGCCTACTCGGCCGAGCAAGATTGCTTACTCGGCCGAGTAAAGAAGCCTACTTGCACGAGTCAGACAGAGCGATAGACCCCCAATTTTCCCAGACTTTCTGTCTTTTATTGGGTCTGTACTCGGCCGAGTGACGCAGTCCGACTGCTATGCAAATTGGGTGTTCTGGGCTACGCAGGGGCAAATCTGTCAGGATATTTTGGACGAATTTGGCTTGTATTTAAACCTACTTGTATCCCTAGTTTTAGGAGAGATTTCTATCATTTTTTGACGGTTATTCCTTTTGTAAATCTTAGCTGGAGATCATAGGCGACAATTTTGGTTTGTTCTTTCTTGCTAAAACTCTTATTTTTATGGATTTCTTTCTTTTTACAATGAATTGTGCTATGATCTATTCCTTTATTTCTGAGATTTTCATGATGATTTGTGAGTAGTTTCGTCGTTCTAGGGCATGAGGATGAACCCTATGGACCCGATCTTTGAATTGTGATGAATGAATTGAATTGTTGCTAGGATTGAAGTAAGATTAGGTTGTGATTGATTTATTACGAGTAGCTAGGAATTTCCATCGATTAGGATTTGCAAGAGATTAGATCCAAATTGATGGGAAGGCCTAGATATTCGATTTAGGTTTATAATTGAGATTCTCTAGATTTGGTTTGCAAGAGATTGGACCAAAGCTAGGATTTTTATTATAAATCTATACTAATATTCGTTTGCAAGAGATTGGACGAATACGAACTATCATAACCTAGGTCGTAGCTCGAGTTTGCACGAGATGGGCTTGAGGTGCGATTTGACGATGATGTTGGTCTTCACGCTATTGGCTTAGGTTAGGGTTTGCACGAGAGTGAGCCCTAATCTAGGTTCCTATAGACCGGCAATGGCGCGAGAGCGTGAGCTTGGTTCTACATTAAGTTACGACTAGTTCACCTAAATTCAAGCTTTGCAACATTGATATTCATGATCCACAAGGATAAGAGACGGTCCGTAGTGGGGATTTCCTATCCCTATAAATTTTATTATATTAAATTCTATTTGCTATTTGAACGATTGTGACATTACCATCAAAACTATTCTTATTCCATCAATAGCTAGGTGATCAAAGTAAGATACCGTCAATTGTCCTCCCTGTGTTCGATACCTGCTCGCCACTACGTCGTGCGCTTGCGGTAAAACTACAGTCGTTTTCCGGATGTACATCCGGGCGCGATCATGTGCCCGATCAGCAACTTCAACGTAAACCCTGTGCATAATGTGAACTCTTGTTTTACCGCTTTTAACGATATATTATTTAGTAGCTCTTGCTACGACGTGTCATATCATGCTCATATTTAAACTGCTGCATTCATTAAATAACATGTCATGTTTTCTTCATTATTTTAGAACTGCTATTTGTATTCTTTTGCTCTTATATTTCCTTGCACAAAAATCTACCTTCCTTTTTGGAGATTTTTGCTGACATGTGTCCTTTTCTCTTTGGGTGTCACATGTCAGGATTAGAGTCTGAGATAGTTGCTGAGGATGATCAGTACGCAGACGTGGAGTTTGAGGTTTCTGCAGAGGCAGA
This sequence comes from Scilla litardierei, assembly GCA_030789695.1. Lineage (NCBI taxonomy): Eukaryota > Viridiplantae > Streptophyta > Magnoliopsida > Asparagales > Asparagaceae > Scilla > Scilla litardierei. The sequence continues at coordinate 434,779,030 of CM061142.1, forward strand.
GTTGGAGGACACCGGTGACCAGTCCTAGTGTCGTCTAGAGACTTATCTTAGTTGTTGCTGTTTGCTTTAGATCTGCTGTTAAGTTATCGGTGCGTAGCACCTTATCTCTCTGTTTTATCTTTGGCCGTGCTTGGGCCTTTGTTTCAGACTCTGTATTTCTTAATGACTATCTCTGCTGTTTGGAATAAAATTTGTAGATGTTGAATGTTGTATAATTTTAATTGTCTGACTTTCTTTATTATTATCGTTGTTTCGTCGTAATGCAAAGAACCTGCTAATGGATTAAATTACCAGACACTTATCAGACTGTAGCTTCACAGTTTCAAGTCTGAGCGGACCTTTTCACGTCTCGCCTTCTATACTTGGGAAGCGGGACGTGACAGCAGCAGTGTAAGAACGAGGCACCGGAGGTGGATAAGTCGGCCAGGTCGAGGAGATCAAGCAGACCAATGCCTAGTTGGGCAGGAGTTTGTGATCAGTATGATAGCACGGGCTTTGATACGATATTAAAAGAGGTGAAGGAATAATTTGTATTGAATTAGTTGATTGCATTTCTACAAGATACATCTCTTATTTATACAAGATGAGCTCGAGAGTCGAAGCATCCAGCATAGGAGTCGAATTAGCAAGCTCGGGACTCAAAGAGACGGTCTTGGGAACCCAAGCACATGCAAAGACTTTAACACCTGCAAGCCGATGCACCAGCATTAGAAGAAGGGTTACCACTTACCTCCTGTGTGCAGGGCTATTACTCAAGGTATGACAAAATGCCCAATGCTAGGCCTAAACCCTGGAAGCAAGATGAATCACTGTACTAAGAGAATAAGTGGGGGTAATTACTGAATTAATAATAAAAGGAATATAAAATGATGTTTTGGTAAGCATTATCTATAAAGGGGACAGTGAGCCCATATTAAGCTTTATAAAGGCAAAATTGTTAGTAATTTGGAAACATGTAGCCTGAAAATATATCAAAGTATTGTAACAATGATCTATTTATATTCTAGAGAGACATTTAGGATGAAAAATTAGACAGTGATGCTTTTGGTTAGCTCACTATTTTGGAGTTGGGAGTCGAGAGCATGTTAATTGTACTTGGTCATTGGTGAAAGGGGTTGTAGGTGGAATCGATCCATCTGCAATTTTTTTAAAAGCAGTAGTGAATTTAATAAAGACCATATTGATCAGGCAATCAAAGTGGATGAGTCGCTAGGTCTTGGACCTTGACTGTCTTCAAGGATCATGTGGATTATCTTAATGGTGCCTCCCCTGGGAGAGATCTTACGTTATTCCAACATTATAGTTGCACTAGGTTCACTACTACAAAATTAGACATTAGTCACAGAAGAATCTATGGCTAATGCTATAAAGTCCGCAGCTAAAATACATTAGCCACAGATTTTTAAAAATTCAGCGGCTAATAGTTTACTAGTTTGTTGTAGAAAACATCGTGGCTAATGCGAAAAATTCCGTGACTAATGGAAGAATTTCTGTGGCAGATTCATTAGCCACGGGCTAATTGCCACATCGGTGGTAATTACTTCCGTGTCCAAATAGCATTAGCCATAGATTTTCGTTGCAAATGGTTATTGTTTGTCACGGACAGTCCGTGGCTAGAATACTATAGACACCGCCTGTGGTCCGCGGCTTATGCTCTGTAGCCATGAGCTTGTCCATGGCGATCGATATACCATGGCCACAGAGTATCGTGGTTGTAAAACATTAGCCACGGACATCGTAGCCGTGCCAATTGAGAAATAGCCACGGAATATCCATGGCCAGTAGTCACGAGTATTACGTAGCTAATGCGTATTAGCCACAAATTGTCTATGGCTAATGTTTTTATATATATTTAAAAAATTAGAAAATCTTAAAAATTTCATGTACAATCAAAATTCTCAAAATACAACCACAATCTAAATTTCCAAGAAACTATATAAAACATCATCATCATCAACAAATTTCCAAGAAACATTATTATCAACAAAATAATAACGGCACAGTTTCACATACAACATCACGTCACATCCCCAATCTATATACAACACCAAGAAGAATAAAAAAATAAGCTCTCACTACATATCTCCACCCTCCGGATCGCCACCCTAGGCTCTGCCTTGCATACGCGATTTCCGAGACACATTCAAACAAATAAGTATCAGTCAACAATTAATAAGTCACCATACGCCCTAACCCTAACCTGCCCTCCAACCACCCCACCATCGGGATCCCTAACCCTAACCGGAACTCCTTCCTGATTCGCGAGAGAGAGAGAGAGAGAGAGAGAGAGAGAGAGAGAGAGAGAGAGAGAGAGACTTATCGGTCGGATCTACTTCTTGAGATGCCATTGCAATCGATCGGTCGGTCAGATTTGTGCAAAGCAAAAAAAAACCTAATTAATGGGAGATGAGAGAGATGGGGAGCACCTGATAACCTTGTAGCTGAATGGAGGATCTTCGATCATCGGATCACTGATCGACGGTCGTCGATCACTCGTTGAAGAGAGAGGAATCGCTCGAGAGAGCAAATCGCTCGCTGAAGAGAGAGGAATCACCCGAGAGAGCAAAAGCCGATAAAATTTGGGGCTAAAAATTTTCGTACTTAATTTTCGATTGCCCGCCCGTATTGGGGGAGGGTTAGGTTACTTTTCTACCACGAACATGTCCGTGGCGGATAAATCGCCGCCACAGATTGTTTCCTGGACATTAAATTTCCACCACAGAATATTCCGTAACGGATGAGTGGTGGATGACCGTTGCAATTCGGTGCGAATACTGGCAATTAAAAAATATCTGCCACAGATATATCCTTGGTACATAAGTTTCTTTTACGAAAAGTTCACTTATATCATAGCAGTGGCAAAAATATATCTGCCACAGATATCCAGCTGCGGTTGTTAAATATCGGCCACGTAATAATCCGTGGAATATAAAGTTCGGTGCTGATATTCAATTTCCAGCAGTGGTTGCTCCTTGTGATAAATGAAGTGTTTCAAAAATTCCTCCTGTAAAAAGTCTTCAATAGCTAGCTTCAAATTATGGCAATCATCAGTGAGATGGCTATGGCCTTGTGGTATTCCAGTAAAGCTTATGATTCATGCTCTTCAAGGCCGAGCGAATCTTTCCGGTTTCCCAAATTAAAAGACACTTTTCATAATGGAAGCGATGATGTCTTTTTATCTTGGCATTGGTCATCTTTGTCAAACCATTGCTTTTTGCTAAAATTTAAATTTCTTCAAGAAGCAACTACTTTTTTTAAGCTTCCATCAACTTGTGGAGTTTCTTTATTATTTTAATGATGCTAGAATCACTCTTCTAATAAGGGCATGTTTCTTTGCAAGAAATTGCTTCGAGCAAGTGAACTTGATTCACTATTCATTGACACATCAGCCCAGCTTTCCCAAGTCTGTTCCAAACGCGAGAAAACAAAAAAGCAAAATCTCTTCCTTTTGCTGAGCTGAGCAGAGCAGCGGCTCTTGGCAAAATCCCCCCAATTTCAAGGGATTACAAGGGAATCGGACAGTTTTGGTGGGTCCCGCTCAAGCTCAACAAACCGCAGGATGCCACAACACCCCTTCCAACTTTTCTCATCCCACAATCATAATCCCATTTTAACCCAAATAAACACACTACTTTAGTGTGGGTCCCACAAACAAATCCCAAACCAACTTTCCAAACCCTTTTCCTCCAAAAGAAACATAAAACTCTACTTCTCTCACCTCAAGATTTACTATTCACAACAGTAAATCCCAACCCACTTCCAACCAAAGAAACATGCCCTAAAGTTCCATTCCAAGAGTACGACTTTGTAGGAATGTTTCGATGATAAAACTTTTCAGGACATTTTCAGACATATTTTCCTTTTGAATCTATCTACAAATTCTCTAAAGAAAGAATTATTATGTAAGTTGAAAAACAAAAAAAGTATTTTCATGTGAATATTGTAATGCCCTGCTAAGCTACTGCACAAGTACTAGAGGGGGGTAAATAGTACTTTAAAATAATTAAGAGGCTAATTCCTAATTACCGTGCAAACTCTACCAATTAATGCAGAAATGCGGAATAGTAAATAATCGACAACAAATAAACAATCGCAAACAAACGATATTACTGAGTTCGGATCCACCCAAGTCTCCCCGACTTGTTCCCGGTGATCCTACGTCCCAAACAACCGGATCCCCTCCGGATACTTGAGTTAGAAACCCTAACTCAAGATTTCCACTATGAAATACTTGTGAAGAACCTTCACCAAATCAAATCATACACAAAGTAATTTGTGACTCCCACAACCCGGGATCACAATCACAACTCTCACACCGAGAGATAAACACTTACAAAATGAAGGTAAATGAAATAGAATAACTTACCACAAAATACCTATGCCTTGAGTATACTTACGAATTAGGGCAAGGATGATTTTGAGGAAGAAGAAGGCACCAAACCCTAGCTCCAAGATATAGATCAGCGATGGAGAGCTATGGGGTTGTTGGTGACCTATGATCAAGCACTTGGCTTGGAAGGCTTCACACTCAATGAATCTCTCTTTGGAAGTAAGAGTGAGGAGAGATTATTGAATGGAATGAAAGAGCTTTGAATGAGCTTGGAATGATTTCTCTTGATCTCTAAACTTGCAATAATATCAGCCTTGAGTGCAATGAATGCAGCTCATCAAGTATATATAGGATAGAGGAGAGAGAGAGAAAGAAATTCGAGTCATTAAATGCTCCAACGGCTATTTTCTGAACCCAACTAGTCGGTCAAAGAACAACCACCGACCGACTAGTTCATCAACTAGTCGGTCGGTCATTTAACGTAGACCGACTAATGGAAGAACAGCCAAAAGGTCGAAGCACAGACAAAAGGAACTAGTCGGTCCAAGAAGAGTAGCTGACCGACTAATTTCACAACTAGTCGATCGGTTACTTAACTGAGACCGACTAAGAGATAAAACTGAAGTCTGAGCACAAATTTATTTAGTCAGTCCAAGAACAGATGTTGACCGACTAGTTCATCAACTAGTCGGTCGCCAAATGTGCATAGATCGACTAACGATAAACAGTAAGTCAGGTGAAAATTGGCATGTACAGTAAAGCTAAACTAGTCGGTCCAAGAAGGACAGTTGACCGACTAGTTTATCAACTAGTCGGTCGATCAATGAACACAGACCGACTAATTATAAATAGTAGCTCAGGCTCAAATTTGCATGTACAGGAAAAGCTCAACTAGTCGGTCACAGAAGCATCACTGACCGACTAGTTCACAAACTAGTCGGTCGGTGAGTCAACTTAGAACGACTAACTGTAAACAGTAAAGAGCTTGGAATTGACTGACTGAAACTAGTCGGTCCAAAAAGCTTTGCCGACCAACTAGATCACCATCTAGTCGGTCAGTTCTTCTTCTTGAACCAACTAACATGCACAAGAAGTCGCGAATCGAAGCACGAAGCTTCGGGAAAGTTTGTATGGACTTCTACTAAGATCCTAGAGCTAAGATATGAGCGTTATGAAGATTTAAACTTTAAGACCTACTCAAGGCTTAACATTCTACGAAAGAAGCTTAAAGACAATAAATATAACTTGACGATACCATCTTCAAAAGCTTCAATCGAATCTTCATGACTTCTAAAATGGTCCATAAGCTTCAACGAAGCTTTAGGCTTACGATCACGTGCTTTGAGAAGTCTTGAGACGTCGTAATTGATATTCATATGAATTTGGCGACGATCTCCATAACCGCGCTCACAAGTTGTTAGTTCACGATATATTTATGTTTGATCATCATCCAAAACCAAATCCGGGGATTCCAATATCCAACATTCTCCCCCTTTTTGGTGATGACAAACCAATATAAATAATAATCAAAAATAATAATTCAAATGAAATTTACTTACTCCCCCCTGCATTGATGACACGTTAATTCCAAATTAAGCAATAATAATACGCATCAAGCAGACGAGTAAAGTATATAAATGAGAATCGATTATTGAAATATCGAATACCAAATGTTGGTAATTGAAATATCGGATTTGAAAATCCATTTATATATCTTAACTCCCCCTGAATCTAACATATCAAATTAGATTCTTGGAATAATGCTTTAAATTATCATTTAGCACATCGTTATTATTATATATCTCCCCCTTTGGAATAAGCAAAAAGAGCGGGAGGAGATCAACGACAACAACAATGGCTTCAAATAAAAGCACGGGAGTCGAAGAATAGGACCATGGTTCAAATGACACCAAAGGAGAATACGGAATTAAATCAAGATGTGCCAATGAAACCAAAGTCGAAAAACGATAAATAAAATCATCAAAACTCAAATTAATTTTACGGATTGAGTTATGGAATATACTCTCCAATATCAACATTCTTGGTTAATTTAGTGCATGGAAAACAATTCTATGTTTTCATAAAGTGAAATCTATTTAACCAAGTTAATATCGTCGAGCGACGAAATCAAACATCAGAGACATAAAAAAATTATATAAATTGTGCACAATAGAATGAACTGTCAACTGCGATGTATATATAAAAATATGAACCAGAGTACATCAAAAATATACATCACTGATATCCAAAAAGCGATCCAACGATCGACGATCAAAATACAACATCATATATCTCAGAACACAGCATATATGGAAGTATCACAAAAACATATCGACATCCATCCAACGTACATCAAAATACATCAAAACAGCAAAAAACATCCAGAACCACACTCTATCCTACCCAAAATCTCTCACACTAGATGTATCATCCAAGGAGCATCGGAGAGTCCTCAAAGAAGCTCAAGAGGAAGTGGCAGGATCTACAGCAGCAGCAGGCTCTGCAGGAGTGGAGGTGGTCATCGGGTCGTAAGTAGTGTCCACAGGAGCGACGGAAGTGGTAATCTCTAGAGCAGCAACAGTAGTGGCCTCGGGAGCACCAGTCAGAGCATCCACCGCAGGTGCGGTGGCAACAGGTGTGCTCTCGGGGGCACCAGCAGACGAAGCAGCAGCAGCATCACCAGAAGTGCACTCGGGGGCACGAGTAGAATCACGGGCAAGCTCCTCAATATCCTCCTCATCCAACTCATCCTCGTCAGAAAAAGACGGAGGGACCTCAATATCAAGGTGACGAGCGATACGGCAGAGAATCTCCTCAGAACGAGCCTGACGAGACTCCAAACGACGCACAAAACGAACGAGCTCGGCAAGAGTGAAAGAGGGAGCAGCTGAGGCAGAGGTAGAGGCTGACGCTGAAGGTGTCGTCCTCTGAACGTGACGGAGCGCCGCAAGAGACTTCTTGACGGCCATCGTGTTCAGGGGAGGACCAAGTGGACGCTCATCGTCAGGACGAAGTGTGACACGGAAGTGACAAAATACCAGAGTCAACAAGCACGAGAAGGGGATATGAGCCGACTTCATGGACTTGCGAATACACTCGAAAGAGTCCATCTTATCGAGTATAATGCGAGCCCAGTTAATCGAGCTCCCCATGAAAATAGCATATATCAACTTCAAGAAAGGCTGGGACGGTAGAGAGGAGGAGCCGTACTTGGGAAGCAAGCACGACTTCAGAATCAAATTTAGGACCCAGACGATAGGCTTGAAGGATTTGGAGGGAACGCCAATCATGGCGGCAGGAATCTGGTGGAAGATCTGAGAAAGAACGACCTGATCAAGGGAGGAGATATCATCAACAGAAATATCGGAGGGAAGGAGGCCCGACGAGGAGATAACCAAAATCTCTCCTAAGATTTCTGCCGTGAGGACTATAGGAGTCCCCAAGACAGTCGTCTCAATCGAGTGGGTCGCATCGTACTGACCCCGGACGTGGTTGGCATAGAATAGTTTCACTAGGCGAGGGTAGGGGTGAGGGTTCGCCTTCGGGTCATATCGAAGGTAATCGAGAAGACCGGAGGACGAAAGAAGATCGACGAGGCCTAGGAAGTCACTAAACTGGACGAAATGCTCTAGAAGCAGTGGACAGTGTTCGATACGGTTGTAAGCCGTGAGACACAAAGGGTTGTCACGACACAACGAAATATCGACACCGCCTACCGGCATCGGAGCCTTTCCCTTAGGCTGGCGGGTACGGGGACGTGAGCTAGACTCAGGCTGCCTAGGAGGAGGTGAGGGGTCCCTATGAGTCTCAGGCTCAGGTCTATACTCCGTATCAGAATCCGTAGGGGTATGGAAAGAGGAGGGAGACACAAGTTCCTTGGGCTTGGGCTTGGGCTTGGGTTGTGCTCTAGGCTTGGCGGTCGTCGTCCTCTTCTTCTTGAGAGGAGGCGAAGACGACGAGGGTTGGGTAGGCTTAGATCGGCGTCTAGGTTGCGAGGGTTGGTCGGGATCCGCAGGGGATGGTTCTACGGTCATCGGTGATGGGCTCGTAGGACGGATCGGGATTTGTGTATGAGCCATAAGCACGGCACGACACGAAGCAATCAAACGAGAGATCGAAAATCACAAACCCTAAGCAAGCTAAAACCCTAGCCGAAATGAATCTAACCCTAGAGAGCTAACCCTAACCCTAGGAAGCTAGGAGAGGAGAGAGGATCACCTAGGAGGAGGGGTCGACGGTCGACGATGGCGGGGATGGCCGGAAACAGGCCAGACACGACGGAGAGGGAGGAGGGAAGTCGAAGGGTCGGGGGTTTTCGAGCTGGAGGGGAAATTAGAAACCGACTAAAAAAGAAAAGAGTCGGTCGGGAGGAGTATTAATCGATCAGAATCTCAAAAGACAAATCAGTCCCTGGCACAACTAGTCGGTCACAGTTCAAGCACTGACCGACTAGATCACGATCTAGTCAGTCGGTCAATGAGCTTGAACCGACTAGTTGTAAACAGAAACTGAAGGCAAATTTCCTGACAAGATTTAGTCGGTCTGAGTTCATTTACTGACCGACTAGAACTGAATCTAGTCGATCGGCCAATGAACTTGGACCGACTAAGAGAGTTCAAAAATTGAACAACTTTGAAATTTGATTTCTCTCCTAATCACACTTCGATGAAACATCAAAATACTCTCATTAATCATTATACTACCCCATTAAACATCGAAAATCTGAAATTTGACGATTACACACAAATCGAGCGAAAATTCCGAAATTTCAACAAAAATCCAGAAAATTTCAATACTTCAAGCATGAGCAAATATAACGAATGTAATAGCATGCAAGAATATTGAATAAAAATGAATCCTATATCTCGGATTCACCCATAATCCTCAATTCTCGACGCAACCGCACAAAGGAATCCTCCTTTAGGGGTTTCGTGAAAATATCGACGATTTGCTTCTGGGTTACAACGTACACTAATATGATGTCCTTTTTAGCAACATGATCATCTAAGAAATGGTGTCGGACATCTATGTGTTTCGAGCGGGAATGGTGTACCGGGTTCTTGGAAAGACATATTGCACTTTGGTTGTCAACCATGATAGGGCAAGTATCACAGTTTATACCAAAGTCTTTAAGTGTGTGCCTCATCCAAAGAACTTGAGCACACGCGGCACCGGTGGAAATATATTCCGCCTCGGTGGTTGAAAGTGATACGGAATTCTGCTTCTTGGAAAACCAAGAGACAAGAGAATTTCCTATAAAATGGCAAGTGCCACTAGTACTTTTCCTGTCAGATTTGCATCCCGCATAATCGGCATCACTATATGAGATTAACTCATATGTGCTAGATTTTGGATAAAGTAATCCAAAATCAAGTGTATAACTTAGATAACGGAAAATACACTTTACCGCTACTAAGTGAGACTCCTTAGGTTGAGACTGATAACGAGCACATATGCATACGGCAAACATAATATCGGGCCTACTTGAGGTAAGATAAAGTAAACTACCAATCATACCTCGATATAGACGAATGTCTACATCTTTACCGCCCGTATCCTTATCAAGATGCATAGTCGTGCTCATTGGAGTCTTTTTCCCGGAGGCATTCTCCATTCCAAATCACTTAAGCAACTCCACCGTATACTTCGTTTGGTGGAAGAAGATCGCATCGTCCATTTGGCGAATTTGGAGACCTAAGAAATATTTGAGCTCACCCATGTGGCTCATCTCAAATTGATCCTTCATAACATTAGAAAACTCTTCGCAAAGAGCAAAGTTAGTTGCACCGAAAATGATATCATCAACATAAATTTGAACTAAAATTATATCATTATTTGAATACTTAACAGATAATGTGGAATCAACTTCTCCCATTTTAAATCCTAAATCCAAATGATAATTCTTTAGACGGTCATACCAAGCTCGAGGAGCTTGTCTCAAACCGTAAAGAGCTTTCTTAAGTTTAAAAACATGATTTGGAAATTTTTCATTTATAAAACCCGGAGGTTGAGAAACATAAACTTTCTCAACAACATCTCCGTTTAAAAATGCACTTTTTACATCCATTTGAAATAATTTAAAATCCTTATGGCATGCAAAAGACAATAATAATCTAATAGATTCTAATCTAGCTACCGGAGCAAAGGATTCTTCGAAATCAATACCTTCCTCTTGACGGTAGCCTTGAGCAACTAACCGAGCTTTGTTCCGGACGACGACTTGGTTTTCGTCGGTTTTGTTTTTGAAAATCCACTTTGTCCCTATGACGGTGTGGTTCTTTGATGGCAAAGGAACAAGCTCCCAAACCTCATTCCTCTCGAATTGAATGAGTTCCTCCTCCATGGCTAAGATCCAAGCTCTATCTTCGCATGCTTCATTAACATTATTTGGCTCTATCGAGGAGGCAAAGGCACAATGAGCGAAGTAGTTCACTTGCGATCTCGTCTTGACACTATCATGGATATTGCCAATGACTTGCTCATGAGGATGGTCACGAATGGTATGAAGCCGTTTGGGAATACCTTGATCACTAGGAACATTCTCAACAACTTCATTAGTCGGGTTAGTATCAATAGAATCAATAGAATTAATAGAGTTAGAATTACCAATTGAATCACATAAGACATCCATAGAGTCATCATCATTAGTAATTCTCGTTGGAACAAATCCTTCATTAAATGAAACATGAAGTGATTCCTCAATCGTTGAGGTTCGTTTGTTGAATATCCGGTAGGCTTTGCTACGTGAGGAATACCCAACAAAAATCCCCTTATTGGATCTTGGATCGAATTTGTCCAAACTACCATACGTGTTCTTAATAAAACATTTCGAACCAAAAACACGAAAATGTTTAACTTGAGGCAACCTACCAAACAACAATTCATAACAAGTTTGTTTAGTGCCGGGCCTCAAAAGTATTCTATGAAACACATAGCAAGTGGTATGTACCGCTTCCGCCCAAAATTGATGGCCAAGTTGGCAATCATCAAGCATAGTGCGAGCACGCTCCACTAGCGTCCTATTCTTTCTCTCAACAACACCATTTTGAGGAGGTGCGCGAGGGAATGAAAAGGTGTGTGTAATACCAACTTCATCACAAAATGTCTCAAAAGACTCATTCTCAAATTCCCCTCCATGATCACTACGAATAGTGACAATGGTGGTTCCTAAGAGATTTTGTACTTTCTTAACAAAAATTGTGAAGTTTTCAAAAGCTTCATTTTTATTACATAATGAAAATACCCAAGTAAACCTAGAAAAGTCATCAACGATGACAAGTCCATATCTAGCATTACCTAATGAAGCAACTCTAGTTGGCCCAAATAAATCTAGATGTAATAGCTCTAGAGGCCGCTTAGAGGAAATGCTTTTCTTAGGTTTAAATGAAGATTTTGGAAGCTTGCCTCGTTGACACGAGTCACAAAAGCTTTTCTTTTGAAAGACAAGCTTAGGGAAGCCTATAATAGAATTTAACTTGGAAAGCTTAAAAAGTATTCCAAAGTTCACATGACCAAAACGTCGATGCCATAAGTGTTGTTCACTTGTGTTGGCAATAAGACATTGTTCATGTGATCTTGAAAGATCTAGGATGTATATATCCTTATGGCGTGTGTCGGAAAACAATAATTCATTATTATATTTTCTTAAAATATGGCACATTCCTTTCGCAAAGCTAACTTTGTAACCTTTGTCACAAAGTTGGCTTATTGAAATAAGATTGTGGTTTAATCCTTTAACAAGGTAAACATCACATATAAGGGGTTTAGAAGGATTACCCACTTTACCAACACCTATGATGGTTCCGCTCTCGTTGCCTCCAAATACGATGCGGTTCCCATTTGTGATGGGCACCACTCCGGAGAGCAATTGAGCGTCACCCGTCATGTGTTTTGAACACCCGCTATCGAGTATCCAATTTCCCTTGGAGCTAAATTTAGATTTGTTGCTCCTTTTCTTTTTCTTTTCCTTGAGTACCTAAAGATAGAAAATTTCATATCATGGTACCCAAGGTCATTGGGTCCAAAAGATTAGACCTTTGGAAGCCAAGTCCAATTGGACTTAGACTTCCCCACATAATTTCTACTATGCACAACATCCGAAAAATAAGCATTCATGTAAACTTGTTTTTCATCCATGCGTGTGTCCTTTGGGCTCCAAATTGTGAATATTTTGGGAGCCCTCATCTATTGGGTGCATGCATGCGTTGTTGATTTCTACGTGATGCATGTCGTGGATAGGCATAAGGAACATGATGGAATGGTGCATGTGGATAATTATTCATACGATGATGTGGGTGAACATATGCATGTGGAGGAACACGTGCGTGAGGGTGTCTCACATGGTGTGCACGTGCCCGTGGACATGTAGCATAGAAATCATCATATGTGTGAGCCGGTGGAGTAGGACGTGTGTTCCTATGTGGCATAGTATTGGTGTACATATAAGCATGACCCTTCTTTGGAGGTCCACCCAAAGTGGGTTTCTTTCCGAAAGAGGGTGTGGACGAGGTGGAAGCACCATTGGTAGATGAACTACCAATAGAGTGTTTGCTACCACTCGTCGAGGCACCGGAAGTTGGCCTAACAAAAGTAGTGGCCGATTTGGATGAACATCCCATCGTATACCCCAAGAGAATGTGGTGTTTGGCCGGAAGTAAGACATTTAGGATATTATCCAAATAGCCTTTACCCTTATTGAATTCATTGATTCGGCCTAATGTGTTCTCATATTTCTCGGTGAGAGAACGCAAAGAAGCATCCAAAGTGGATACTTGCGATGTGAGCACATAAACGCGAGATTTAAGATTCTCATTCTCAATACTCAAAGTCGAGTTTTGAGAAGTCAAATCCGCTATCTTGTGTTCCTCCAGATCCTCAATGCTAACATGTTCAAGTTGAGTCTTGAGATTAACAATCTCATTCTTCAACCCTTCAACAACGGTGTCGTTGTTGGTGATGATAGTTTTAGGCGAGGTTTGAATGCTAGCTAAGTCATCTTTTACTTTAGTATACCTATTTACTAATTTAGTATACTTAGACCACAATTGAGAATTAGCATTCCTAAGGTCTTCCATTGTTACCTCATCGCCTTCGTTGTCGCTATCATCGGAAGAGGAATCTTTATCTTGCTCCTCTCTAGCCATGAAGCACATGTGTGCTTGCTCCACTTGCTCATCATCCGACTCTCCGCTTGAGGAATCCTCGGAGTCGGTGAATGTTGCCCCGACAAGCCCCTTTTTGTACCCCTTTTTGTACTCTTGGACTTGTCGAATTTAGGCGCCTTCCACTTCTCCTTTTGCTTGTTTAGAAGACACTCTGCTTTCATGTGTCCTGGCTTGTTGCATTTGAAACACAAAGGAGAGGCGGCGTTAGAAGAATTGAACTTTGACTTGTTTTTGAAGTTACCTTTCCGGAAGAACCGGTTGAACTTCTTGGCCATGAGAGCCATGGACTCCAAGTCCAACTCGTTTTCCGAGTTCTCATCATCGGTTGATGTGGAAGTAGATGGAGCGGCCTTGAAAGCAATAGCTTTCTTCTTTGGCTCGTCTTGTTGTAGGTAAGACTTCAACTTTTCCTGCAACTTCAACTTGCTATCCTTACGTACCTCATATGACATTAAAGTACCCATTAGTTGAACAACGGTATACTTGTTCATATCGTTACCTTCCTCGATGGCGAAGGTACGCTTTTCCCAACTAGAAGGAAGTCCTTCGATAAGCTTTGAACATTTCTCCTTTTGGGTGTAGGTTTTTCCGAGAGCCTCTAACTCGTTTATGATGTCGACGAAGCGAGCATAATACTCCTTCATCTTCTCACCCTGTTGCATATGAAACATATCGTAATCTTTATTAACTACAATGAGTTTAGAGTCTCTTACCCTACTCGTCCCTTCATGTAATATGAGGATGGAGTTCCATATTTGATATGCACTCTTACATGTGCATATCTTGTTGAAATCATCGGGCTCCAAAGCACATTGCAAGGCGTTCATTGCCTTGGCATTGCTTACCTCCGCGGCGACCTCCGCGGGAGTCCATTTTTCGAAATCTTCTTCGGTGGGCTCGACATATTCCTTCATTGTGGTCCTCCATAGTGAAGCACTCCGCAGGAAGGTTTCCATCCGGCATTTCCAGTACCCGTAGTTGGTACCGTTGAAGAATGGAGGCCTCGTTGAGGAATGTCCTTCCATTACCAAATACGCTCCTTCATGGTTCTTGATGGTGCTATAGTCCGAAGGTGGACGAACGGTCTTGTTGTCGTTGGCAGACATAGCTATAGACTTGGCTCTGATACCAAATGTAATGCCCTGCTAAGCTACTGCACAAGTACTAGAGGGGGGTGAATAGTACTTTAAAATAATTAAGAGGCTAATTCTTAATTACCGTGCAAACTCTACCAATTAATGCGGAAATACGGAATAGTAAATAATCGACAACAAATAAACAATCGAAAACAAACGATATTACTGGGTTCGGATCCACCCAAGTCTCCCCGACTTGTTCCCGGTGATCCTACGTCCCAAACACCCGGATCCCCTCTGGATACTTGAGTTAGAAACCCTAACTCAAGATTTCCACTATGAAATACTTGTGAAGAACATTCACCAAGTCAAATCATACACAAAGTAATTTGTGACTCCCACAACCCGGGATCACAATCACAACTCTCACACCGAGAGATAAACACTTACAAAATGAAAGTAAATTAAATAGAATAACTTACCACAAAATACCTATGCCTTGAGTATACTTACGAATTAGGGCAAGGATGATTTTGAGGAAGAAGAAGGCACCAAACCCTAGCTCCAAGATGTAGGTCAGCGATGGAGAGCTATGGGGTTGTTGGTGACCTAGGATCAAGCACTTGGCTTGGAAGGCTTCACACTCAATGAATCTCTCTTTGGAAGTAAGAGTGAGGAGAGATTATTGAATGGAATGAAAGAGCTTTGAATGAGCTTGGAATGATTTCTCTTGATCTCTAAACTTGCAATAATATCAGCCTTGAGTGCAATGAATGCAGCTCATCAAGTATATATAGGATAGAGGAGAGAGAGAAAGAAATTCGAGTCATTAAATGCTCCAACGGCTATTTTCTGAACCCAACTAGTCGGTCAAAGAACAACCACCGACCGACTAGTTCATCAACTAGTCGGTTGGTCATTTAACGTAGACCGACTAATGGAAGAACAGCCAAAAGGTCGAAGCACAGACAAAAGGAACTAGTCGGTCCAAGAAGAGTAGCTGACCGACTAGTTTCACAACTAGTCGGTCGGTTACTTAACTGAGACCGACTAAGAGATAAAACTGAAGTCTGAGCACAAATTTATTTAGTCGGTC
The DNA here is from genome assembly GCA_030789695.1 of Scilla litardierei. Lineage (NCBI taxonomy): Eukaryota > Viridiplantae > Streptophyta > Magnoliopsida > Asparagales > Asparagaceae > Scilla > Scilla litardierei. The sequence goes on from CM061142.1 coordinate 434,794,696, forward strand.
CAAGAACAGATGTTGACTGACTAGTTCATCAACTAGTCGGTCGCCAAATGTTCATAGACCGACTAACGATAAAAAGTAAGTCAGGTGAAAATTGGCATGTACAGTAAAGCTAAACTAGTCGGTCCAAGAAGGAAAGTTGACCGACTAGTTTATCAACTAGTCGGTCGATCAATGAACACAGACCGACTAATTATAAACAGTAGCTCAGGCTCAAATTTGCATGTACAGGAAAAGCTCAACTAGTCGGTCACAGAAGCATCACTGACCGACTAGTTCACAAACTAGTCGATCGGTGAGTCAACTTAGACCGACTAACTGTAAACAGTAAAGAGCTTGGAATTGACTGACTGAAACTAGTCGGTCCAAGAAGCTTTGCCGACCGACTAGATCACCATCTAGTCGGTCAGTTCTTCTTCTTGAACCAACATGCACAAGAAGTCGCGAATCGAAGCGCGAAGCTTCAGGAAAGTTTGTATGGACTTCTACTAAGATCCTAGAGCTAAGATATGAGCGTTATGAAGATTTAAAACGTAAGACCTACTCAAGGCTTAACATTCTACGAAAGAAGCTTAAAGACAATAAATATAACTTGACGATACCGTCTTCAAAAGCTTCAATCGAATCTTCATAACTTCTAAAATGGTCCATAAGCTTCAACGAAGCTTTAGGCATACGATCACGTGCTTTGAGAAGTCTTGAGACATCGTAATTGATATTCATATGAATTTGGCGACGATCTCCATAACTGCGCTCACAAGTTGTTAGTTCAGGATATATTTATGTTTGATCATCATCCAAAACCAAATCCGGGGAGTCCAATATCCAACAAATATATGTTTTCCATTTTGAAATTTAAATTATAAGTGTTACGACCTAAAGATCGTGATAGTCCGATCTTCCATCCCAGTCCGCCGAATACCCTGCCGGCTCGCCCCTCCTTCACAAAGGCCAGTTGGCCCAGCGACCGGACGCTCCTCGCCCCAGTTTCGGAGGCCGCTCTCTTATTTTCCCCGGCCAGCCGGGCACTAGTCGACCCTGAAGTCCGACACGACTGAGGGAAGGGCGTACTCCGCCTCGGCCGGTGATAAGGGCGCACTCCGCTACGGTCCCAGCTGGTCGCTCTCCCGCTCTCCCCCAGCCCACCGGGAACCGCGTGTCGGGTATACGACCGGACCACTCGTCCTCAGTAGGGACGACCTAGCGACCCTTCGGTAGCCCCGCTCCTCGGATGCACTCCGACGACTCTTTGGCACATCGGACACGACAAACAACCTAGTAAAAGGACACTACTGACACATCCGCCGCTCGACCATCTGACAAAGGACCCCCTGGCCGCTGCGCCCCCTGACACTTGGTGCTTTCGGCCCTGACATCCTGACAAAAGCGCCCCTGGCTGTTGCGCCGTCTGACAAAAGCATGGCTGACACCCCTGATCCTGACATCCTCATCCGAAGCTTCCGCTGACAATTGGACCATCTCAGCATGTCGAGTCAGCACGCCAGGTCAGCCTCACCTAACCGCCTCCATCAGGTATAAATACCCCTTCGACCCGAACAGGGAGGGGGTTGGCAAATTTACTCTCAATCTCATTACTCACACACAAGAGCAAAGGTCTTCCATATCTTTGTTCTTCCACAACTGATAGCTCGTCACGTAAGGTCGACTCACTCTTAGTCCGACCTGCGTGCCTTGCCTCCGCTTTAAGTCCTATTACTGACTTAGGCATAGGAGAGGCTAAGGGTTGGACCCCAACCCGGCCTTTCTGACCAACTGCTCCTTGTGCAGGCGGGCTCATCTTCGCAGGCCGCGCTCAACTCCAACCTCTAGCATTGCGGGCGTGGAGCAACGTCCTTGAGGAATCGATTCCGTGGTCAGCCTTCTCAATGCGCTCAGCCTCTTCATTACACTAATCACCTGTCAAATAGCCTATCCTAATCCCATCATAAACATAACCACAGTGCCCTTAATTCCCATTAATACAAATTCATTGTAAGCGAGTTTTAACCGCCAACAATAAGACTTACATATTTCAGTCAATTCATTTAAATTTTTTCCAAAAAATTTCCTCTATAAAAAATGCTTTTCAAATAATTTCCTTTTTGAAGACCTTGAAGGTAACTAATAACATGGGATTTTTAAAATCTCTCCAACATGAACAAGTAGACTGGGGTCATTAGATGAGTTTCTTTTGCATGTGGATCAAGCATGACAAAATGTAAAAATAAAACATCTAACTCAACTTTCTTGGCCTTAATTTTGATTTTGCCCAAGAGGCTTAACTTTAATTTCTATGAGTAAGGGCTCAATGTTTATTTATCCCTCAGGGATATAACTATCCTATATCCTCATTGGATCACATATTTACTTCAGCTTTGTGACACGCTTGGTTTTTGCTTGTTGGAACTCGATTTTTGATGGTCTGGCCTTTTGAGAATCAATCGAAGCAATGTTTTTATATGAGGTCAACCACTCTCTAAGAGATTAGCCGAGCCTTTGGGCTTCCAAGATAGCGTTCTATTAAGCAAATTTTCCACCTGTCATTTGGGTGATGATAGTCTTATAACTCAAGTACACATACAAATTCAAATGCCAAACTTACAACTTAAGAAAAGAGGTAAGTGCACCCATGACAATATCCTAAGTGCACCCATGATAATATCCCAACTCGAGCAAAGACGCAAATGCACCATGACGATCTTTCACTACAATCGCGCAAAATGCTCTATCTGCACACACATAAGGTACTCAGTTTATGTTGTTATTGTCAGAATCATGTGGATATCAAACTAAATACTAGATGGGGGGATTATTGTTTCAACTAATTACACACAAATTAAAATAAATATCCTAAACTCATCAGAATTAGTCGACTAATTTGAAGAAGTAATCAACTATACTTGCAACAGAATATTAACCCCTTAAGTTTAGCCTAGGTGACTAGTTAGTGTTACATACACAAGTACCTAATCACCACAAGTAAATTGCTTGCTATGGAATAGAGAGTTAAACACAGCGGAATATAGAGCACAATGCAAGCAAAGAGATAATAGATAAGCACAACGCAAATGTAAGGAGTTTTTATCCTGGTTCACTCACTCCCTGGGGCTATGTCCAGACCCCAACAACGTTGGAATTCCACTAACCAGACTCTCTTCACTAAGAGGGTCAATGACTTACCAAGAGGGCTTACACTTGCCTAGCTTCACTTGCTAGGTCTTCCCACACTTACAATAACACACCTAGCCTCTTCCTAGGAATATCCAAACTCACTCAAATCCTCCAACCATGGAGAGTTTTACAACAACCGAAAGACTACAAAACTTACCCACCATCCATACCTGAGGGGATACAAACCTTTCTTGAGTATAAGACTTTCGCTTACAGGATCCTATAGCAAATAGATGAAGCTCTTTAGTGTTCAAGTGGCAAAGGAATAAAATCTTTTGATCTCAAGAAGATGAAAGATTGAAACTTTAGAGATCAAGATGAAAGCAAATTAGAATCTCAAGGAATCACTTTAAACTTATTGAGATTCAGAATCACAAAATCCCAAGTGATTACAAGCTTTGAAAGCTTTGAAACAGAATTTTTAGGGCTGAGAGTTTGTTAGTTAACAGATGAAATTAGGCGTGAAAATCTCAGAATAGTATGCAATTCTTGGTGCCAAAATTCTCCAACCAAGCCTCTTTAAATAGCCTAGAAAAACCGTTGAAAATATTGGACGAAAATGCCCCTCAAACGATAAAATCGACAGCTCTCCGAAAAACTTGGAATCGTGTTTTTACACAGAATTTGTCGGCTCCTGTATAAAAATTAGTCGACTAATTTTATAACGGCTTTCAACTGATCTTAGTACTACGGTCGACTAATCTTGGATCCAAAGAGAAGAACTTTTCTTCCATTCAAATTAGTCGACTAATATTGAGAATTAGTCGGCTACTATCTGATATGGAGTTTTAAAACATTTAAAAATTTATGAATTTAATTCTAAAATGGTTTAAATCTTATCTAAAGTATTTATGAAGTTTAATGTATTGTTTAGGATGTGTGTGCAAGCTTCATCTAGAGACTTTAACAATCTAGGACAAAAATCAAAATGTAATACACTACTCACTATGCTTGGTGAGTTTTGTGCATCCTTCATGAACTTGGATTTCTTGTCGTTGATGATTTGCACTTCCCATGAGTCCTTTGCTTGGGCAATTGTTTTCCAATATGATCTCCAAGTCCTTTGACTCTCTATCAACACTCTTTGGCTTTAGTCTTCTTCTTCCAAACTCAAACTTTGACCATTGTTGACTTCCTTTGGCCTATACTTTCAAATCCACTTAAAGGTGATTAATAACAGTAATTATTTGCTTAATCATCAAAACTCACTTAGTAGTGTTGCAATAATCAACTATTTTCCTTTTTGATGATGGCAAACAACTTGGTAGAAAATTATGAAATTATAAAAGTTAAGACACTTACTCCCCCTTCACTAGTGCATGATTGCTATGTAGATGTTACTCTCCTGCATTAGTGCTAGTTAGAGATATGTACAACGAATTACATGTATCATAATTTCTAATCAATGTGCTACTATGTGAGTGTAATAATGTATAAATGTGGATTGTAACTTATTGTAACTTCATTAAAAAAGGATAATGAAATCACAACTCAAATCATATTTCACATAAATCACACTTACAATTTCTCCCCTTTTTGTCATAATCAAAAAGCTTAATGAGAGAGTTAGCAAAACCCAACAATAAAGAAATATAAACAACATGATAAATGAAGAGAGAATATGAACACAAAACTAATTTAGCTCCTTCTCACTAATGATACCAAGGTCTCTTCTCAATTTAATAAAAGAATCACTCTTTGAGAACATTAGTGAGAATGTTAGATACTTGAAGAGTGGTAGGAACATACTTAAGTTCTATATCCTTATTGGTGCAATGATCATCAATAAATCTATGTTTAATGTCAATGTGCTTAGTTCTAGGATGCAATAAAGAATTCTTGTTGATGTATGTATGCCCAAAGTTCATTTGTATTTAATGCAAATGGATTTTAATACAAGATGTGGGAATTTTGCATATGATGCAAAGGAAATTGAATGTGTCGTAAAATTTTTACCTGCATATTTAATATAATAATAAATGCATGGAAAGGGTTACCTAGATGACTGGATCATCCCGGTCTAAACGCAGGTTCAAACCGCGTCGAAAACGGACTCCAAACGTGCTAAATAGAGCCAAAACAGTGCCAATTGCCCTTGATTGGGCTTTGCCGGTCTGGCGCCCGTTAGGCGGTCGCCCAACTCGCTAGGAATGCAGGTGCATGTACCCAAAGGGCGTGTGGGCGCTCGCGCCTACTATACAGGCGGGCGCATGTGCCTGCCCGAGTGGGCTGGGGCCTGCCTGCTAATGCAGGCGAGCACCCGGGCTGGGTGCGTGGGGCCCCCTGTGGGCCCCACGCTTAGGGTTTTGAACCCATAATTTTATGTGTTTTTGGCTAATATCTGGTTTTTGGTCATGTTTGGGATATCGTTTGAGGGGTCAAACAAAGTCGGAATGAGTCTCCGTTTTTCCTACGCATTCTTCGTTCAACCCTCTTCGCAACGATGTTTGACATCGTTCTTGGAGCTCAACGGTAAGGGAGAGAAAATTCGTCAAAGTTTGACCTTCGTGTAAGGCAAACTAATTTGACTTGTCTTCTCTAAAAGTTTAGTCCCACATCGGAAGTGATGAGAAGGGGGATCAGCCGCCTATATAAATAGGGGCCAATTCCCCTCCTTGAAACTTGCACCAAGTCTCCAAATGCGAGAAGCTCCCAAAAGTTTGGAGCACACTCGGATTAAGACTTAAATGAATTATTCCCTCCCTCCCTAAATTTTTCCTTGATCCTGATCGGTCTTAAGCAAAGCTACGAAGGAGTTCGGATCGGATCCGAGGTTTTGACGGAGGATCCACCCAAGGTGAAATCTTCGTCAGCGCGTGGTTGGCTCGGTGACAAGGGTGTTGCTCTCCTTAGGACGCAGTGGATGAATATTGCATCAAACTATGTCTTTTAACCCCCGCACACAACAGGTTGTGCACTATGATGAATAATACAACCCTCTAAACTTTTTACTTACCGCGCACGACGCGTTAGACTGTAGCGCATTGTGCGCGGGGAGTAATTTAATCCACCGGAACCGTCTTTGCCCGACGCGCACAACAAGGCATAATTTTACCTGTCGTGCGTGGGGACTAATTTGCATTGTGCGCAGGGACTAATTTAATCCACCGGAACCATTTTTACCAGACGCGTACAACGGGACATAATTTTACCCGTCGTGCACGCAGATGAATATTGCTTCAAGCTATGTCTTTTAACACCCGCGCACAACGGGTTGTGCGCTGTGATGAATAATACAACCCTTTAAACTTTTTACTTACCACGCACACGCGTTAAACTGTAGCGCGTTGTGCGCGGGGAGTAATTTAATCCACCGGAATCGTCTTTGCCTGACGCACACCACAAGGCATAATTTTACCTGTCGTGTGCAGGGACTAATTTGTGTAGTGCACAGGGACTAATTTAATCCACCAGAACCGTTTTTACCAGACGCGCACAACGGGGCGTAATTTTACCCGTCGTGCGTGCGGATGTATATTGCTTCAAACTATGTCTTTTAACCCTCGCGCACAACGGGTTGTGTGCTGTGATGAATAATACAACCCGATAAACTTTTTACTTACCGTGCACGCCATGTTAGACTGTAGCGCATTGTGCGCGGGGAGTAATTTAATCCACCAGAATCGTTTTTGCCCGACGCGCACAATAAGGCATAATTTTACCTGTAGTGTACATGGACTAATTTGCATTGTACACGGGGACTAATTAAATCCACCGGAACCGTTTTTAACAGACGCGCACAACAGGGCTTAATTTTACCCGTCATGCACACGAAGGAATATTGTTTCAAACTATGTCTTTTAACCACCGCGCACAACGGGTTGTGTGCTGTGATGAATAATACAACCCTCTAAACTTTTTACTTACCGCGCACGATGCGTTAGACTGTGGCGCGTTGTGCGTAGAGATTAACTTAATCCACCAGAACCGTTTTTGCATGACGCGCACAACAAGGCATAATTTTACCTGTCATGCGCTGGGACTAATTTGCGTTGTGCGCGGGGACTAATTTAATCCACCAGAACCATTTTTCCAGACGTGCACAACAGAGCTTAATTTTACCCGTCGTGCACGTGGATGAATATTGCTTCACTCTAGGTCTTTTAACCCCCGCTCACAACGTGCACAATGGGACGTAATTTTACCCATCGTGCACACAGCTGAATATTGCTTAGAACTAGGTCTTTTAACTCCCGCACACAACGCGTACAACAGGGCATAATTTTGTCCATCGTGCACGCGAATAAATATGCTTCAGACTAGGTCTTTTAACCCACGCGCACAACATGCACAACACGCACAACGGGGCATAATTTTGCCCATCATGTGCGCAGATTAATATTCCTTAAAACTAGGTCTTTTTACCCCCGTGCACAACAGGGCATAATTTTACCCGTCGTGCGCATGGATGACACGCACAACGTGCACAACGGGGCGTAGTTTTACCCGTCATGTGCACGGATGAATATTGCTTCACTCTAGGTCTTTTAACCCACACTCACAACGCGCACAACGAGTCGTAATTTTACCCGTCATGCGTGCGGATGAATATTACTTCAGACTAGGTCTTTTAACCCACGCGCACAACGGAGCGTAATTTTGCCCATCGTGCACGCAGATGAGTACTTCTTCAGACTAGGTCTTTTAATCCTCGCGCATAACGTGGCGTAATTTTGCCTGTCGTGCGCGCGGATGAATATTGCTTCAGACTAGGTCTTTTAACCCCCGCGTACAACGCACACAACGAGGCATAATTTACCCCCGTCGTGCGCGCAGATGAATATTGCTTCAGACTAGGTCTTTTAACCCCCGAGCACAATGCGCACAACGGGGCATAATTTACCCCCGACGTGCGCGCATATGAATATTGTTTCAGACTAGGTCTTTTAATCTCCGCACACAATGCGCACAACGAGGCATAATTTAACCTGTCGTGCGCGCGGATGAATATTTCTTCAGACTAGGTCTTTTAACCCTCGCGCACAACGGGTTGTGCGCTACACTCTAAACTTTTTATTACCGCGCACGACGCATTAGATTGTAGCGCGTTGTGTGCATGGAGTAATTTAATCCACCGTTTTTACTCGATGCGCACAACGGTCCCGTATAATTTTTTAAACAGCAGTGGTATCGTAGGGTAGACCCATTGCTCAATGCGCAGAACTGTTAGTAATTTTGTACAAATTTGCTTTGGAAAGGGCTTAAAGGGCGCGATGGTAATTGCACCAATAGTTCTGCAAAGTTGCTTCGAAAAGGGCTAAAGGGCGCGATGGTAATTACCCCAAAAGTTTTGGTTTGCTTAAAGGGCGCGATGGTAATTACACCCAAAGTTCTGCAGGTTCCGCTTTTAACAATAGCCGGTAGATCGAATCGGACGGTATGGAGGGGTCGAGCGCAGGAATCCCACCCGAGCTTAAGCGAAGGCGCATTTTACCCCATATATATATATGTATATATGTATATATATGTATATATATATATATATATATATATATATATATATATATATACATATATATATATATATATATATATAAATCTTCGGGTCCCATGCGAAAGCCGTGCGAAAACATTTTTTTATTTTTTTGAAATTTTTTTTCAAAATTTTTTTTGATGTTTAATCCATACAATTATATACCCTAGGGAAAATAATGGGTGAACCCGTTGGGGATTAGAGCACCCATCCACCCATTACAAATTTAACAGTCTCAAAACGTGCGAATTTGATGAAATGCCTTGATCGAAGGCCAAATGACATTATTTCGCAACCATTATTTTTTGAGGGGTGTATAACACCATATAATGAGGGTGGAAAAAAGAATTTATGAAATTTTTTTTCAAAAAAAAGATAAAAAAATTTCGCACCGTGCGAAATGTTCTCATTTGAAGATTTACATATATATATATATATATAGTAAGTAATGTATTGATATGATGGTATACTATATATGTATGAAAAAAATATTTGATGTGTATAGATATGTTTTAACATTTGATCGATGTATAGCTCTTTGTATACATATGTCTATCTTACTGTATATGTACATTTAGCTGATTGTGTGCATGTACAGCTTGTGTCCTAAGGTGGGTAGAAGGTCCTAGATTCTAGAACTGAGCCATTCTTAACCTAGATCATGTGCTTTAGAAAGTCCGAGGACGGACTTTGTTTTTAAGGTGGGTAGATTGTAATACCCATATACTTGAACTACTATATTGTGTATATTGTTGTACTTGTCTGAGTATGGATATTAATATATGAGTATTAATGTACATATATGTGATATTTGTATATGTGTGTGATGTGTACGTGTGTTATGCTTATATGGATGTGTACTATGGATATAAATTAAGAGTATGTATTTATAGGTGTGTATGCATACTAAGATGTATGGATGGCTATATGAATATTTGGATGTATCTTGGTGTGTAGTGTATATAGATATTGAATAATTGAGTGTACAATTGTGTATACTTGTATGTATTGATGTATATGGTAATGTATAATTGTATGAAAGTAGTATTAAAATGTATTTTATAATTTTGTGATTTAGTATATGTACGACTATTTGTATGTATGGTTGTGTGTATACCTAGCAAATTTGTATGTGTATTTTGGATGGAGGATAATTATAATTGATTATTTGTATTACTTTGGAATATAGTTGTATATTTATAGTTGCATTTTCATGTGTGCAGTGTTTTGGTGTGTATGTTGGTTTGTGTATATAGGAATAAATATGTATGGTGTAGTATATGTAGTGTATGCATGTATAAAATAGTTTTGTAAATATGTTAAGTGAAGAGTTATTGTGCATATTGCATACGTGTTTTATTATTGTCATTATTAGTATTAAGGAGGTGTTTTGTGTAAAGTTGGGTTTAGAACATATATGGTATTCTTGGGTAGGTGAAGGGTATTAGTGTCATTTTTGTTATGAATCAACTACTGGGGGAGGAGCCCCCCAACTCTTTATTTATAGGCAATTGGGAGAATACAAATATGGGCTTACAATGATATGGGCCTATCTCTAGGATAGCCCAGAATCTCACCCAACTACGGTTAAATAACCGTTCACAACACTCCCCCTTATCCAGCCATATGTGTGGACTCTGCTCGTGAATACTTCAGGATTCTGATCGTAGAAGAGTCTCACATGGGGTGGATACTTCAGGATCCTGAGTTGGTGAGATTTGTCTCATTAAAACCTTTGGCTATGGAAAACCCAATGGGAAAAACCATAGCTAAGGGAAAAGAGTACACATGCTCTTTAACTCCCCCTGATTTGTACAAGTGACTCTGCTCATGAATACTTCTGGATTCTGAGCGTCACAGAGGGGTGGATACTTCAGGATCCAGAGTTGATGTGATTTGCCTCGTTAAAACCTTTGGCTATGGAAAACCCAGTGGGAAAAACCATAGCTAAGGGAAAAGAGTACAAATTCCTTCAACTCCCCCTGATATGTAAAAGCTCTTAGGCTTTCAGATCTCTTAGGCTTATCTCATCACTCCTATTTACAACATTCCGAAAATATACACAGATTACAAAGTTATTGCAATTAAGTAGCTGCTGAATCCAGAAACTCTGGAGAGGTGTGCTAAGTATCGTCGCCTCTGATGTGGTCTTCAGACTATGTGGTAAGCTTCACAATACCAGCTTCTATCCCAATCGTCACTGGGATGTGATGTACCAGCAGGCGCCCTCAAGTACACCATTGGTGTGGTGAGGATCTCGGAATGATATGAAGATGTCGCCTTCATAAATTGCTATGCAGATCTGCAGGAGAAGGCCATCCCACTGTGGGTAACCGTTCTGTGATTTCTTAACATAGGGACTGGACCTGAAAACTGCATTTGTATGAACATAGGAGGATGATACTTCATTTTGTAAGTCCGAATCTTTTGACCCTTGGAGGAAGCGCGGAAGGCTTAACTCCGGTCTAATGGCCCTTTTAGGTGCCAACTATCTTTGGCTAATGAGTTTACTGCAACTGCTGTATCGGGACGCGTGCAGTTAGCCATGAGTGCTTGATTGCACTGAGATAAGGGACTTTAGGACCAGTTATATCCTCCCCCTCTTCCAGCGATCGGAAGGGTTCTTTTTGTACATCCATTGAGTATATCACCATAGGTGTACTTTGGATGACAATGGTCCTTTTAATTTCTCCAACGCTCTTCTGGGCGTTTATAACAGGATTCTATGAGCCACGACTTTATATTTGCCTAGGTCTTTTTATTTCATGTTTAAAAGTCAGGCTTATACATTTATTTCGGTTTTCTCTTCAGGAGATCCGATGAGATCTTAGTTGTCTAAGATCTCTAATCCTGTTCTTTGCACAGATGCAAAGACAACCTTCAGTATGAACCATTGGTTTGTCAAATGATTCTTTTGGTTGTACATTTATTTATTATGCTTATTGTTTTTCTTCATTTGAATAGACGTCCCGAAGTCTATTCAGGCATTTAAGGAAATGTGGAAATTATCTTTACAAGATATCCACGAAGGTATGCCATCACAACATCCAATAACAGCTTATCCATAATTTTCCTTCCCCAAATCGTAAGGTATTCGCTTTCATTAACTTAGGGAGACTGATGCATCATTTATGAGACATGCTTATTTAAATTTGTTCGTTCCCTAGTTTCAGCGAAATTTTCCTTGAGCTATAGGTTGAACCTTATAGCATACAATTTTGTTTTTATTTTTATTATGTATGCAATACTTTGTTTTATCCACAGGTTTGACACCTTTTGGTGTCTGGACTTCAGGTCCGAACATTTCACGTTTCATAAGTGAGTCCAGCTCATCTTTTATTGCCACGTTCCACATTTGGCCAATCTCAATGTTTACCTTCAAGCAACGGAGTGTGGAACGATAATTTATAAACATCATCGCTTTTGCGATGTATATGGCAATATGATACGTGAATACATTGTCGACAATTTGTGTTCTATCTGTCCAACACCTCCCCAGTACGTACAACATTTACTTAATTTCACTTTTTTTCCCGGAAATTCCTCTGCAGTGATTCCGGGAAGGGTGATGGTGTGGACAGGAGCTCATTGTCCTGTGGTAGTATTGTCTTAAGGTCTCCAGGAGTTTCTGTCCTTGGAGCATGGTGGTCTGCCTCTTTTTTGTTAAGGATCAGCCACTTCTGCTGCTGGTGGATTGCATCCATTCTCGGGGATGTCAATCCTAGCTGGAGTATTGCAGCAGGGATGTGTGATCTGACAATCTTCTGGTTGTCAATAAATGATTCCGGTAATTAGTGAACAGTGTTCTGTATGTGGAAGATCTTCTGGATCTCATCTACACATTGTATTGTTACCGGATCATAGTGGGTCAAACTGTTTGTACCCCACGTTATAATTTTCTTCGTGCCAGATTGTCCAGTATCTGGGCCTATTTTTGGGAAACTCGTCTCATCGAGATCACAGTCTTCAAGATGTGCCTTAAATATGTCCCCCGTTTGGGGTTCTAGGTATCTTTTAATTGAGGGTGAGTCAAACCCTTCATAGATGCCTAGGCGACGTTGAGGACCCATTTTTGTCCTTTGTGTTGGTGCGATGGGGATTTAAACTGCGGACCGAAGATTCTCCGAAGAGAAATGTTCGGTGGCATTCCATATGCAAGTTGCATTGGAGACTCTGACCTCCAGAGGGTCTTATTTTCATTTGCGATGCAGCATGCAGAATTTGCATGTCCCCATGCATCAATATGCAATCGGGATTTAATGGACGTTCAATCCATTGGAGTCTACTTTTCAGTGACTCAGCCGACCCATTTTGGGTATGAACATGCGGCACTTGTATGTTCATTTTCTATTCCCGTTGCTTGGCTGTACTCTTGAATTGACTGGGAGGTATATTTCCTAACATTAACCAGACTTATTTTCTGTATTTTATTGTCTGGGAAATGTGCCCGCAACATTTTTATTCTTGTGCCAATAGCTTTGGAAAAGCTAAGTTGCGGGTCTTGCAGTAGACATACGTACGAATATTCTAAGGATGAATTTATCAGTACAATGAAGTACCAAAATAGCCCACTAGGGGTGGTGGATTTTATCCACATCTGTCTCCTTGTATTCTCTTTGAGGAAGCGTGGAGATCCTTTTTCAACTTTTCGTGGAGATGGCCTTGCAATTTGTTTTCCCTTATAGTAAGGGATGCGAGGGAATTCTCCCTTCTGAAGAATCTTCTGGTTCTTCAAGTTATACCCGTAGGATAAGATGCAGTGCATCATCGCAAATCCGGGGTGGCCAAGTCCATCATGCCAGATTAAAATAACTTGGCAGATGTCGGGCACTTCAGGTGCTCCGTTTAATTCCGCTTCCTTTCTCCGATCCTTCGTATGGTAGAGGCCTCTAAGGCTCTCAAAACGTTCAAGTATGAATTTTACTCCTTTATCTTGAGACGTTGCATACAGTAATAATCTTTTTTTTTCATTTACATTTGCTGTGTCCAAATGGAATCCGTTGAAACGGATGTCCTTGAAACTTAGAAAGTTTCTTTTGGAATTCGGAGGGGTTAATGCATCCTCTATTTTTGTGTCGTTTGGAAGGCAACAGTGTTGCCATCCTGGATCTTCAATATGGCCCTGATATTGGGCTCTGTATTGAGAGAATCGTACGTGTTTATTGTCTACTAATCATTTATGAGAGCAGTTTCAAAAGATGAAACATAAAGGCACATGCATATTCAGATAGACATATTCATTTATTGTCTACTAAAATTTTTCAATCAAAACAGATTGCGTAATACAAAAGCTCTCATAACATGAGATGTTCTAAACAATTTGCTAAGATAAAAGTAAAGGCTAGTCACGCATGTCATTATTTTCGAAGTCGTCAGCTGAAAAACTTGACTGGAGCATCAGATGTCATCAGGTTTGTTTCAGCTTTATTTTTCTTGTTCTCTTTATACAAATCCTGGAGATGATGCGGAGTTCGGCACACTCTGGACCAGTGGCCTTTCATGCCACAATTTTGGCACTGGTCTTCCCATTCCCTCTTGGGTGGGGGTGTATCAGTTCTATTTTTGTTATTTCTGTGCCACGTGAACTTCCGCTTACTTTTATTATTTCGCTGCTGTTGTTCATGGCCCTTGGCTTTTTTTTGTTGACCCCCCTTCTATGGTATTTCTTTTCCTTTATTATCCCTCTTCTTTTTGAAGGAATAGGAATAGTGAGCTTCTGGTAGAGGGGTAGTGCCGGGAGGGCGCATATTGTGAGTGGCGAGGAGAAGCTCTCTGTTTTGCTCGGTCATGAGTAAACATGACAGCAGCTCAGAATACTTGGTGAACTTGTGTTCACGGTATTGCTGCATGAGTATCGCATCTTTTTCATGGAAGGACGTATACGTCTTTTTCAGCATGCGATCTTCTGAGACATTCTCACCACACAACTTCAGGCGTGAGGTGATGCTAAAAAGTGCTGAGTTGTACTCAGCAATGGACATAAAGTCCTGTAGTCTCAGGTTCTCCCACTCATATCGTGCCCTTGTGAGTATAACATCTTTCTGATGTTTATACCTGTCCTCAAGGGCAGTCCATAGCTCAAGTGGATCTTCGACCGTAAGGTATTCAGCCTTTAAGGTCTTGTCCACATGGCGGCAAATATAGGTGATGGCTTGCGTCTTCTCTATATCGCTAACATTTTCTTTTTCAGTCACAGCAGCGATGAGGGACTTTTGCCCGCAGGTGAAACTTTACATCTAGCTGCCAGCTTAGATAGTTTCTACCTGATGCTTCCAGTACTTCGAAATTAATGCTTGCAATATTAGCCATTTATCTAGCAGAGCACAAACATGCATGAATTAATAATTAATCAGAGAAAACATTTTCATGCTGAGACAATATTTAACGAAAAACTAAATGTGTGGATCGGCCAGTCCCACAAGAAAGAGTCCAAAAAAGTACACAGTCCAAATTATACAAATTTGCAGCTTAAAGAAAATGAAAATACAACTTTGGAAACCCTGTGGGTCCCATATGATATCTCCATCTTCAAGCGTGGCCTCCGTCTCCATGGAAGTTGGTCTTCTTTCTTTGACATTTACATAAATTCCTCAGTACAATTTCTCTCAAAAATAAAAGAAAAGTGCGGGAAATAAACTGTGGGACTAAACGGCCGATCCAAAACCACATTTAGCAATTCATGCAGAAATATTGTGCTCATCAACATTTTCATCAGACATTTTCATCACAGGCATCATAGGCATTTAATATTCGCAGAGATGGATAAATAATTTAAATACTTAATAATTATTGGACCACTGGGCAACGTCATACACCGTTAGGTTAGGTTACTAATGGCAGAGCGGTCGCAGGATCTTCCTAATTATTAAGTTTTAAATACAATGCACAACCACGCATATAATATCCAACAGAATATACCAGAGAAGCAAAGCATGTAAATATGATTTTTGCAGAAAAAATCATTACAATGCAAAGGTTGTAAAGTAAATGGGTTTAATCAATTAAATTGATTAAGAGCCCAAAATAAACATTTTCTTTGTCAGAGGAAAAAGTTTCCCTCATCATCCCAAAAGCCCCCCAAAAGTCCCCAAATAGTCCTTTCCTGCCCGATATTTGTCCCGTAGTTTACCGTGATTTTTCACGAATATTTTGCCTTTGAATCCCCATTTCAAATTAATTTTTAGGCTAACAAGTTGCCTTTTGAGGCGAGTTTATAGCCCTTTGACTCCCCCATTTTTTTTTCAGATAAACCAGCCTGCGGACCTGAAGCCTGCAGTCGACCTATGGGCTTCAGGCCCATAGGCTTTTCTTTTCTTTTCTTTTCTCTTTTTTTGAAATCTGTGGGCCTGAAGCCCACAACAGGTCTGTGGGCTTTAGGCCCACAGACTCTTTTTTTTGAAGAAATCTGTGGGCCTGGAGCCCACAGCAGGTCTGTGGGCTTCAGGCCCACAGACTCTGTTCTGTTTTTTTTTGTTGATGTGCTAGGGTTTTGCAAGGGGGGCGCCGCCACCGCCCCCCTGCACGGGGGGCGCGGCGGGGGCCGCTGCCCCCCTGCAGGGGGGGCTCGGCCGTGGGGCCGCCGCCCCCCGCTGCGGGGGGGCTCGGCCGTGGGGCCGCCGCCCCCCGCTGCGGGGGGCTCGGCCGTGGCCCCCCGCAGAGGGGGATGCGGCCAGGGGGGAGCGGTGGAGGCCGCCCCCCTGCAGGGGAGGGCGGCGGCAAGGGCCGCCGCCGCCCCCCCTGCTGGGGGGTGCTGCAGCTGCTGCCCCAACTATTGGGGGAACGGCGTGGCCGGGGGGGCGGCGGCGAGGCCGCCGGCGGGGTTGATTTAGGGTTTGGTTTAAAAATCCAAAAACCCTAAAAAAATTG
>CM061142.1:435411702-435561732 GCA_030789695.1 Scilla litardierei
TCCGCTTATGGCGCTCCGGTTTGGGTGGCGAAGCTTTGTAAGCTTGCCCCGGAGGTCTTCACTTGTAGGGGGAGCGAACACATAGCTCGGCCCGTGCCCTTCTCTGGTTTGGGTGGCGAAGCTCCTTAAGCTTGCCCCGAAGTCTTTGAGAGGGCGGGTATTTCGCCGTCGCCCTCCCGCAGCCTCTATAGTCGGAAGGGTATTGGTTCATCGCCTACCCCGCATATGGCGCTCCGGTTTGGGTGGCAAAGCTTTATAAGCTTGCCCCGGAGGTCTTCACTGGAGGGGAGCGAGCGCGTAGCTCGACCCGTGCCCTTCTCCGGTTTGGGTGGCGAAGCTCCGTAAGCTTGCCCGGGAGTCTTTGTAAGGGCAGGTATTGGGCAGTCGCCTCCCCGCAGCCTCTCTAGTCTGACAGGTATTGGGCCGTCGCATACCCAGCATATGGCGCTCCTGTTTGGGTGGCGAAGCTTTGTAAGCTTGCCCTGGAGGTCTTCACTGGAGGGGGGAGCAAGCGCGTAGCTCGGCCCGTGTCCTTCTCCGGTTTGGATGGCAAAGCTCCGTAAGCTTCCCCGGAGTCTTTGAGAGGGCGGGTATTGGGCCGTCACCTCCCTGCAACCTCTATAGTCGGAAGGGTATTGGGCCGTCGCCTACCCCGCATATGGCGCTCCGGTTTGGGTGGCGATGCTTTATAAGCTTGCCCCGGAGGTCTTCACTGGAGGGGGGAGCGATCGCGTAGCTCGGCCCGTGCCCTTCTACGGTTTGGGTGGCGAAGCTCCATAAGCTTTCCCTGGAGTCTTTGAGAGGGCGGGTATTGTGCCGTCGCCTCCCCGCAGCCTCTATAGTCTGACGGGTATTGGGCCGTCGCCTACCCCGCATATGGCGCTCCTGTTTGGGTGGCGAAGCTTTGTAAGCTTGCCCTGGAGGTCTTCACTGGAAGGGGGAGTGAGTGCGCAGCTCGGCCCCTGTCCTTCTCTGGTTCGGGTGGCAAAGCTCCGTAAGCTTCCCCGGAGTCTTTGAGAGGGCGGGAATTTGGCCGTCGACTCCCCGAAGCCTCTATAGTCGGACGGGTATTGGGCTGTCGCCTACCCCGCATATGGCTCTCCGGTTTGGGTGGCGAAGCTTTGTAAGCATGCCCAGGAGGTCTTCACTAGAGGGGGGAGCGAGCGCGCAGCTCGGCCAGTATCCTTCTCCGGTTTAGGTGGCGAAGTTCCGTAAACTTGCTCCGGAATGTTTACGAGGTTGTGTATTGGGCCGTCGCCTCTACGCAGCCTCTATAGTTGGACGGGTATTGGGCCATCGCCTACTCCGCATATGGCACTCCGGTTTGGGTGGCGAAGCTTTGTAAGATTGCCCCGGAGGTCTTCACTAGTGGGGGGAGCGAACGCATAGCTCGGCCCGTGCCCTTCTCCGGTTTGGGTGGCAAAGCTTTGTAAGCTTGCCCCGGAGTCTTTGAGAGGGCGGGTATTGGGCCGTCGTCTCCCCGCAGCCTCTATAGTCGAAGGCTATTGGACCGTCGCCTACACCGTATATGCTGCTCTGCTTTGGGTGGCGAAGCTTTGTAAGCTTGCCCCCTGAGGTCTTCATTGGAGGGGGGAGAGAGCGCGTAGCTCGGCCCGTGCCCTTCTCCAGTTTGTGTGGCGATGCTCCGTAAGCGTGCCTTGAAGTCTTTGTGAGGGCGGGTATTGGCCGTCGCCTCCCCGCAGCCTCTATAGTCCGACGGATATTGGTCCGTCGCCTACCCCGCATATGGCGCTCCGGTTTGGGTGGCAAAGCTTTGTAAGCATGCCCCGGAGTTCTTCACTGGAGGGGGGGAGTGAGCGAGTAGCTCGGCCAGTACCCTTCTCCGGTTTGTGTGGCGAAGCTCTGTAAGCTTCCCCGGGAGTCTTTGTGAGGGCGGGTATTGGGCCGTGTCCTCCCCGCAGCCTCTCTAGTCCGACGGGTATTGGGCCGTCACCTACCCAGCATATGGCGCTCCTGTTTGGGTGGCGAAGCTTTGTAAGCTTGCCCTGGAGGTCTTCACTGGAGTGGGGAGCTAGCGCGTAGCTCGGCCCGTGTCCTTCTCCGGTTTGGGTGGCAAAGCTTCGTAAGCTTCCCTGGAGTCTTTGAGAGGGCAGGTATTGGGCCGTCGCCTCCCCGCAGCCTCAATAGTCAGACGGGTATTGGGCCGTCGCTTACCCTGCATATGGCGCTCCGGTTTGGTTGGCGAAGCTTAGAAAACTTGCCCCGGAGGTCTTCACTGGTGGGGGGAGCGAGCGCGTAGCTCGGCCCGTGCCCTTCTCCGGTTTGGGTGGCGAATCTCCATAAGCTTGCCCCGGGGTCTTTGAGAGGGCGGGTATTGGGCCGTCGCCTCCCCGCAGCCACTATAGTCGGACGGGTATTGGGCCGTCACCTACCCCGCATATGGCGCTCCGGTATGGGTGGCGAAGCTTTATAAGCTTGCCCCGGAGGTCTTCACTGGAGGGGGGATCGAGCGCGTAGCTCGGCCCGTTCCCTTCTACGGTTTGGGTGGCAAAGCTACGTAAGCTTGCCCCGGAGTCTTTAAGAGGGCGGGTATTATGCCGTCACCTCCCCGCAGCCTCTATAGTCTGACGGGTATTGGGCCGTCGCCTACCCCGCATATGGCGCTCTTGTTTTGGTGGCGAAGCTTTGTAAGCTTGCCCTGTAGGTCTTCACTGGAGGGGGGAGCGAGCGCGTAGCTCGGCCCGTGTCCTTCTCCGGTTTGGGTGGCAAAGCTCCGTAAGCTTCCCCGGAGTCTTTGAGAGGGCAGTTATTGGGCTGTCGCCTCCCCGAAGCCTCTATAGTCGGACGGGTATTGGGTCGTCGCCTACCCCGCATATGGCGCTCCGGTTTGGGTGGCGAAGCTTTGTAAGCATGCCCCTCAGGTCTTCACTGGAGGGGGATCGAGCACGTAGGTGGCCAATATCCTTCTCCAGTTTGGGTGGCGAAGTTCCGTAAACTTGCTCCGGAATCTTTACGAGGGCAGGTATTAAGCCGTCGCCTCCCCGCAGCATTTATAGTCGGACGGGTATTGGGCCATCGCCTACTCCGCATATGGTACTCCGGTTTGGGTGGCGAAGCTTTGTAAGCTTGCCCCAGAGGTCTTCACTAGTGGGGGAAGCGAATGCATAGCTCGGCCCAGGCCATTCTCTGGTTTGGGTGGTGAAGCTCCGTAAGCTTGCCCCGGAGTCTTTGAGAGGGCGGGTATTTGGCCGTCGCCTCCCCGCAGCCTCTATAGTCGGAAGTGTTGAATATTGGACTCCCCGGATTTGGTTTTGATGATGAGCAAGCATAAATAATTCATGAACTAACAATTTGTGAGCGCAGTATTGGAGATCGTCGCCAAATTCACGAGAACAATTAAAGCGACATCTCAACACTTCCCAAAGCTCATATTCATGCCTAAAGCTTCGTTGAAGCTCTTGCGCCGTTTTGGAAGTTATGAAGAATTAATCGAAGCTCTCGAAGACCGTTTATTAAGGTTTTTATTATAGTCTTTTAGCTTCGATCTATAGAATGTTAAGCCTTGAGTATATCTTACATTTCTATCTTCATAACGCTCATGTCGTAGCTCTAGGATCTTGTACAAGTTCATTCTATCTTCCTCGAAGCGTCGCGCTTCGATTCGGACTTGTATGTGCATATTAGTTGGTACAAGAAGGAGTACTGACCGACTAGATGGTGATCTAGTCGGTCAGCAACTCTTCTTGGACCGACTAGTTTGATTCCTTAATTTCTTGGACTTTACTGTTTACAGTTAGTCGGTCTACGTTGACTCACCGACCGACTAGTTTGTGTACTAGTCGGTTAGTGATGCTTCTTTGACCGACTAGTTGTGACTTACTGTTCATGCCAAAATTCTCCTAAGCTACTGTTTATCGTTAGTCGGTCTAAGAACGTTTGGTGACCGACTAGTTGACAATCTAGTCGGTCAACTTTTGTTCTTGGACCGACTAAGTCAATTTGTATTCAGACTATTTTATTTTGCCTCTTAGTCGGTCTACATTCACTGACTGACCGACTAGTTGTGAAACTAGTCGGTCAGAAAGTCTTCTTGGACCGACTAGATTTCTTGGTCTGAAATTCTATCTCTTCTCAGTTCTTCACTTAGTCGGTCCATGTTGTTTGACTGACCGACTAGTTGATGAACTAGTTGGTCAGTGGTTGTTCTTTGACCGACTAGTCTTCTCAGATTTCTATCCGTTGGAAATTGACCTATCTTGTTTTTATGGGACCCTATAAATACGAACCTAGGTCATTTCTATCTAGGTTAGAGCTGCCATTAAGAGATTCATTGAGATCAAAAGAGATAGCCATTCTCACTCTTTTCTAAAGCTCTCTTCCTCACAACAAACCCATTCTCTCTCATTCTAGATCTAGAATCCATCTAGAGAGAAGCTTGTTCTTGGTGAGCTCTTCAAGCTATAGCTTGATCCAAGTCTCCAAATCATTCCTAGGCACCTATTGCTGGTCATTTCCTTGGTGCTAGGTCTTGGTGACTTCATCTTCCTCAAATCCATCATTTCACCTATTGGGTAAGAAAAACTCAAGGTATAGGATTTTGTGGTAAGATTGTTTATTTCATATAAACTCTTTTATATTGCTTATTGGTTCTCTCGGTTGTGAGAGAAGGTTGTGATCCCGGGTTGTGGGATTCACTATTGCCATTGCATGTATGATTTGATCTTGTGAAGGTTTTTCACAAGATATTCATAGTGGAAATCTTGAGTTAGGGTTTCTAACTCAAGTATCCGGAGGGGATCCGGGTGGTTGGGACGTAGGATCACCATGAACAAGTCGGGGAGACTTGGGTGGATCCGAACCCAATAACATCTCTTGTTAGCATTGTTAATTTTGTTGTTGTCATTCAATTTAAGCTTCCGCTAATTGATTTGGTAGTTGTTTGCAATTTAATTTGGAATTATACTCCTTGTTATTTTAAAGTACTATTCACCCCCCCTCTAGTACTTGTGTAGTAGCTTGTAGGGCATTACATTTGGTATCAGAGCCAGATACTAAGCTATGTCTGCCAACGACAACAAGACCGTGCGTCCACCTTCCAACTATGACACCTTCAGGAACCGTGAAGGAGCATCTTCGGTGATGGAAGGACATTCCTCCACGAGGCCTCCATTCTTCAACGGTACCAACTACGGGTACTGGAAATGCCGGATGGAAACCTTCTCCGGAGTGCATCCTTATGGAGGACTACAATGAAGGAATACGTCGAGCCCGAAGAAGAAGACTTTGAGAAATGGACTACCGCGGAGGTCGCCGCGGAGGTAAGCAATGCCAAGGCAATGAACGCCTTGCAATGCGCATTGGAGCCCGAGGACTTCAATAAGATATGCACATGTAAGAGTGCATATCAAATTTGGAACTCCCTCCTCATACTTCATGAAGGGACGAGTAGGGTAAGAGACTCTAAACTCGTAGTCGTAAACAAAGATTACGAAATGTTTCATATGCAACAGGGCGAGAAGATGAAGGAATATTACGCTCGCTTCGTTGACATAATAAACGAGTTAGAGGCCCTCGGCAAGTCCTACACTCAAAAGGAGAAGTGCTCAAAGCTTATCGAAGGACTTTCTTCTTCTTGGGAGAAACGTACCTTCGCCATCGAGGAAGGTAATGACATGAATAAATATACCGTAGTTCAATTAATGGGTACTTTGATGTCATACGAGGTACGCAAAGATAGCACGGTGAAGTTACAAGAAAAGATGAAGTCCTATTTGAACCAAGACGTGCCTAAGAAAAAGGCGATTGCATTCAAGGCGGCTTCATCCACCTTTACCGATGATGAGGACTCGGAAGAAGAAATGGACATGGAATCCGTAGCACTCATGGCAAAGAAGTTCAATCGCTTCTTCCGAAAGGGTAACTTCAAACAAAAATCTAAGTTCACTTCTACTAACGCCTCTCCACCTTTGTGCTTTAAATGCAATAAGCCCGGACACATCAAAGCGGATTGTCCTCAAAACAAGCAAAAGGAGAAGTGGAAGGCGCCGAAGTTCGACAAGTCGAAGAAGTACAAAAAGGGGTACAAAAAGGGACTTGTCGGAACAACATTCACCGACTCCGAGGATTCCTCAAGCGGAGAGTCGGACGATGAGAAAGTGGAGCAAGCGCACATGTGCTTCATGGCAAGAGAGGAGCATGATCAAGGATCTTCCTCCTCCGATGATAGCGACGACGAAGGCGATGAGGTAACTATGGATGATCTTAGGGATGATAACTCTCATTTATGGTCAAAATACACTAAGTTAGTGAATAGATATACTAAAGTAAAAGATGACCTAGCTAGCATTCAAACCTCGCCTAAGACTATCATCACCAACAACGACACCGTTGTTGAAGAGTTAAGAAATGAGATTATTAATCTCAAATCGAAACTTGAACATGTTAGCATTGATGATCCGGAAGAACATAGGATAGCGGATTTAACTTCTCAAAACTCGACTTTGAGTATTGAGAACGAGAATCTTAAATCTCGTGTTTATGTGCTCACATCGTAAGTATCCACATTAGATACTTCTATGCGCTCTCTCAAAGAGAAATATGAGAACACATTAGGCCGAATCAATAGATTCAATAAGGGTAAGGACCATTTGGATAAAATCCTAAGTGACTTACTTCCGGCCAATCACCACATTGGTTTGGGGTATACGATGGGATGTCCGTCCAAAACGGCCACTACTTTTGTTAGGCCAACTTCCGGTGACTCTACGAGTGGTAGCAAACACTCTATTGGTAATTCATCTACCAATGGTGCTTCCACCTCGTCCACACCCTCTTTTGGAAAGAAACCCACTTTGGGTGGACCTCCAAAGAAGGGGCATGCTTATATGTACACCAATACCATGCCACGTAGGAACACACGTCCTACTCCACCGTCTCACACATATGATGATTTTTATGCAACACATTCTCGGGCACGTGCACACCATGTGAGACACCCTCACGCACGTGTTCCCACACATGCATATGTTCACCCACCTCATCATATGAATAATTCTCGTCGTGCACCATTCCATCATGTTCCTTATGCCTATCCACGACATGCATCACGTAGAAATCAACAACGCATGCATGCACCCAATAGGATGATGGCTCCCAAAATTTTCACTATTTGGAGCCCAAAGGACACAAGCATGGATGAAAAACAAGTATATATGAATGCTTATTTTTTGGATGTTGTGCATAGTAGAAATTATATGGGGAAGTCAAAGTCCAATTGGACTTGGCTTCAAAAGGTCTAACCTTTGAGGACCCAATGACCTTGGGTACCATGATATGAAAGTTTCTATCTTTAGGTACTCAAGGAAAAGAAAAAGAAAAGGAGCAACAAATTTAAATTTAGCTCCAAAGGGAATTGGATACTCGATAGCGGGTGTTCAAAACACATGACGGGTGACGCTCAATTGCTCTCCGGAGTGGTTCCCATTGCAAATGGAAATCGCGTCGTATTTGGAGGCAATGAGAGCGGAACAATCGTCGGTGTTGGTAAAGTGGGTAACCCTTCTAAACCCTTAATTAGTGATGTTTATCTAGTTGATGGTTTAAATCATAATCTTATTTCAATAAGCCAACTTTGTGACAAAGGTTACAAAGTTAGCTTTGCGAAAGGATTGTGTCATATTTCAAATGATAATAATAACTTATTATTTTCCGGCACACGCCATAAAGATATTTATATTTTGGATCTTCCTAAGTCATATGAACAATGTCTCGTTGCCAACACAAGTGAACAACACTTATGGCATCGACGCTTTGGACATGTGAACTTTGGAACACTTTATAAGCTTTCGAAATTAAATTCCATTAAAGGTTTTCCGAAACTCGTTTTTGAAAAGAAAAGTTTTTGTGATTCTTGTCAACGTGTCAAGCTTCCTAAATCTTCATTTAAACCTAAGAAAAGCATATCTACGAAACGGCCACTAGAGCTATTACATCTAGATTTATTTGGGCCAACTAGAGTTGCTTCCTTAGGAAATGCAAGATATGGACTAGTCATCGTTGATGATTATTCAAGATTTACATGGGTATTTTTCTTATGCAATAAAAATGAAGCTTTTGAAAACTTCACAATATTTGTGAAGAAAGTACAAAATCTCATCGAAACCACCATTGTCACTATTCGTAGTGATCATGGGGGTGAATTTGAGAATGAGTCTTTCTCAAATTTTTGTGATGATCTTGGAATTACTCACACGTTTTCTTTCCCTCGCGCACCTCCTCAAAATGGTGTTGTTGAGAGGAAGAATAGAACGCTTGTGGAGTGTGCTCGCACTATGCTCGAAGATAGTCAACTTGGTTATCAATTTTGGGCGGAAGCGGTACACACCGCTTGCCATGTGTTTAATAGAATACTTTTGAGGCCCGGCACCAAACAAACTTGCTATGAATTGTTGTTTGGTAGATTGCCTCAAGTTAAACATTTTCGTGTTTTCGGCGCAAAATGTTTTATTAAAAACACATATGATAATTTGGACAAGTTTGATCCGAGATCGGATGAGGGAATATTTGTTGGGTATTCCTCACGTAGCAAAGCCTACCGGATATACAACAAAAGATCCTCTACGATCGAGGAATCACTTCATGTCTCTTTTAATGAGAATTTTACTACTTCTAGAATTTCAAATGATAATGATTCTATGGATGTTTTATGTGATTCGTTTGAAAATTCTAAGACTATTGATTCAATTGATTCTATTGAGATTAACCCGACTAATGAAGTTGTTGAGAATGTGCCTAGTGATCAAGGTATTCCCAAGCGGCTTCAAACCATTTGCGACCATCCCCATGAGCAAGTCATTGGCAATATTCATGATAGTGTCAAAACGAGATCGCAAGTCCACCACTTCGCCAATAGTGCCTTTGTCTCATCAATAGAGCCAAAGAATATAGTTGAAGCGTGCGAAGATAGTGCTTGGATCCTTGCCATGGAGGAGGAACTCATTCAATTCGAGAGGAATGAGGTATGGGAGCTTGTTCCTTTGCCATCGAAGAACCACACCGTCATAGGGACAAAGTGGATCTTCAAGAACAAATCCGACGAAAATCAAGTCGTCGTCCGGAACAAAGCTCGGTTGGTTGCTCAAGGCTATCGCCAAGAGGAAGGTATCGATTTCGAAGAATCCTTCGCTCCGGTAGCTAGATTAGAATCAATTAGACTTTTATTGTCTTATGCATGCCATAAAAATTTTAAGTTATTTCAAATGGATGTTAAAAGTGCATTTTTAAACGGAGATGTTGTTGAGGAAGTTTACGTTTCTCAACCTCCGGGCTTCATAAATGAAAATTTTCCAAATCATGTTTTTAAACTAAAGAAAGCTCTTTATGGTTTGAGACAAGCTCCTCGAGCTTGGTATGATCGCCTAAAGAATTTTCTTTTGGATTTGAATTTTAAAATGGGCGAAGCCGATTCTACACTTTTTGTTAAGCATGCGAATAATGATATTTTATTAGTTCAAATTTATGTTGATGATATCATTTTCGGTGCTACTAACTTCACTCTTTGCGAAGAGTTTTCTAATGTTATGAAGGAATAATTTGAGATGAGCCACATGGGCGAACTCAAATATTTCTTAGGTCTCCAAATTCGCCAAATGAACGATGCAATCTTCATCCACCAAACGAAGTATACGGTGGAGTTGCTTAAGCAATTTGGAATGGAAAGTGCTTCCGGGAAAAAGACTCCAATGAGCACGACTACGCATCTTGACAAGGATACGGGCGGTAAGGATGTAGACATTCGTCTATATCGAGGTATGATAGGTAGTTTACTTTATCTTACCGCAAGTATGCCCGATATTATGTTTGCCGTATGCATATGTGCTCGTTATCAGTCTCAACCTAAGGAGTCTCACTTAGTAGCGGTAAAACGTATTTTCCGTTATCTAAGTTATACACTTGATTTTGGATTACTTTATCCAAAATCTAGCACGTATGAGTTAGTCTCATACAGTGATGCCGATTATGCGGGATGCAAATCCGACAGGAAAAGTACTAGTGGCACTTGCCATTTTCTAGGAAATTCTCTTGTCTCTTGGTTTTCCAAGAAGCAAAATTTTGTATCACTTTCAACCACCGAGGCGGAATATATTGCCGCCGGTGCCGCTTGTGCCCAGGTTCTTTGGATGAGACACACACTGAAGGATTTTGGTATTCACTGTGATACTAGCCCTATCATGGTGGATAACCAAAGTGCTATCTGTCTTTCAAAGAATCCGGTGCACCATTCCCGATCAAAACACATAGATGTCCGACACCACTTTTTAGATGATCATGTTGCTAAAAAGGACATCATTTTAGTGTACGTTGAAACCCAAAAGAAAATCGCCGATATTTTCACGAAACCCCTAAAGGAGGACTCCTTTGTGCGGTTGCGTCGAGAATTGGGGATTATGGGTGAATCCGAAATATAAGATTCATATTTCATTCAATTATCTTGCATGCTATTATATTTCGCGATATTTCGTTCATGCTCGATTTATTGAATTTTTTGGGAATTTAATGTGATATGTTTGAATTTTTGCTCGAATTCGTATTTGAAAGTCGTATTTAAGATTTCGATGTTTTATGGGGTAATCTAGATGACTAATGAGAGAGTTATGATGTCCCATCCAAGTTGTTTTTGAAGAGAACTCATTTATCAATTTTTGGACTCTTCTAGTCGGTTTCAGTTCATTTGTCAACCGACTAGATGCTCATCTAGTCGGTCAGCAAGTGAACTCAGACCGACTAGTTCAAGCTTTTAGCTCTCTATTGTCATTGACTTCTTTTAGTCGGTCACAGTACACTTATCGACCGACTAGAATGAAAACTAGTCGGTCAGTGAGTATACTGCGACCGACTAATTCTTGCCCTAGAAATTCCTGTTTGCCTCTGTTTCGACTTAGTCGGTTCAAGCTCATTGACCGACCGACTAGATCGTGATCTAGTCGGTCAGTGCTTGAACTGTGACCGACTAAGTGGGTTAGGGCAAATGTGTCTTTTCGATTTCCAGACCGACTTAAAACACTTTTCATCCGACTAAACTCATTTATAGTCGGTTGTTTTCCATCTCCAGCCCGCAAAAACCCTATCCCCTCTCGAGACCCTTCGACTTCCGGCCATCTCTCCGGCCATCCCCGCCGTCCGCCGCCGTCGACCGCCTCCTCCTAGGTATATCTCCCTCTCCTAGGTCTCGATTCCTATTCTAGGGTTTTCTCTCCTTGATTTCAACTTCTAGGTGAACTAGGGTTTCGATTTTTATATTAGGGCTTGTTTATCTCGTTTGTTTTCAGTTCTAGGGTCTGTATTAGGGTATTTGATCTTCCGTCATCGCTTGCTTGTACTCGTCGTGCCACGATCATGGCAAAGACGAGGATTCCTATCACCTCTTCTGGGGCTTCCCCAATGTCGGTAGAGCCTTCTATCCCTAGGAATCCATCTAAGCCCAAGCGTCGTGCTAAATCTACCCAAGCTTCTCCATCTTCGCCTCCTATGAAGAAGCCGAGGACGGCGACGGTCAAACCTAGAAAGTCTAAGACCAAAAAGCCCATTCTCCACTCTCCTGCCACTCCTCCTGATTCCGACTCTGAGTTTGTCCCTGAGGACGAGTCTGGCCCTAGGGAACCTACTCCTCCTCCTCCTCCGAAGACCCGTAAGGCTAAGGGTAAAGCTCCTATGCCAGTCGGCGGTGTAGACATATCGTTGTGCCGCGATGACCCTCAGTGTCTCGCAGCGTACAATCGTATAGAGCACTGCCCACTGTTGTTAGAGCATTACGTTCAGTTTTCTGATTTTCTCGGCCTTGCTGATCTTCTCTCCTATAGTGGCCTATTGGATTATCTTCGATATGACCCCAAGGCGAATCCTAGACCATATCCTCGCCTGGTCAAATTATTCTACGCCAATCGTGTTCGGGGACTGTATGATGAGAGTCACTCCATCGAGACTACTGTCTTGGGAACTCCTATAGTTCTCACGGCAGAAATCTTGGGGGAGATTCTTGGTTGTTCATCGTCCGGTCTCCTTCCTTCGGATATTTCAGTTGACGATATCACTTCCTTGGATCAGTCCGTTCTTTCTGATATTTTCCATGTGATCCCTCCTGCCCTCATTGGTGTGCCTTCTAAATCTTTCAAACCTAATGCATGGGTATTGAATCTTATTCTGAAGTCATGCTTGCTTCCCAAGTACGGCTCATCTTCACTTCCCTCCCAGCCATTTTTGAAGCTCATTTACGCTCTTTTCTTGGGATGCGAGATTAATTGGGCTCGCGTTATACTCGATAAGATGGACTCTTTCGAGTGTATATGCAAGACCAATAAATCTGCGCATATCCCTTACCTGTGTCTCTTGACCCTGGTTTTTCGTCATTTCCGAGTTCCTCTCCCTCCTGACGATGAGCGTCCTTTGGGTCCTCCTCTAAATGCGACGGCCGTTAAGAAATCTCTAGCGGCGCTTCGTCACGTGCAGAGGTCGACCGCATCTGCTTCCCAGGCTTCTCCCTCAGCTGCTGCAGCCCCCTCTCCTCCTGCTACATTAGACGATGTCGTAGGCCTTCTTCGTCGGCACGAGTCACGTTTGGCTCGTACCGAGGAGGTCGTCTGCCGTATGGCTCGTATGATGGGGATTGATCCTCCTCCTTCAGTTTCTGAGGCCGAGGAGATGGACGATGAGGAGATTGACGAGCTTGTCACTTCCTTGGCACGTGGCGATGAGGCCACTGCTGCTGCTACCACATCTGCTCCTGGAGATGGCACCTCTTCCGGTGCTCCAGAGCCTTCTGCTGCAGTACTTCAGACTTCTGAGGCTGCTGCTTCTCCTGCTGATACTCCTGCTGAGACCCCTCCTGTTGACACATCTGCCGTCGAGCCCGTCGTTGACGTCTCGACTCCTGCTCTGACGATCCCATCTGTTGAGACGCCTCTTCTCCCTGCAGAGCCTGAGTCCACTCCGTCGACTGGACCCACGGAGACTGCAGATCCAGCCGCTTCCTCGTGATCGTCTGTTTCGAGGACTCTCCACTGCTCATTGGATGATGCATATTTTTTGAGAGTATTTTTTTGGTTAGGATGGAGTTGGGTGTTGTTTTGTTGTATTTTTGAGTTTTCTGGATGTCGGTGTTGGATATTTTGATGTACTTTGGATGATGTTGATGTTGGTGTTATATTTTGATGTGGTTGCTGATGATGTATCTTTTTGATGTTTTTTATAGATGATGTGTCGCACTTGATATGATGTACTCATGACATTTTTCTATATATACATCGATGTTCTCCTTATTTTATTCGTCGTGCATATTTAATATTCGTTCAATGCATATGATGTGTGAATTCGTCGCTCGACGCATGAAAACTTGGTTAAATAGATTCATATTCTATAATTGTATAGAATTGTTTTCCATGCACGAATTTAACCAAGAATATTGAATATTGAAGAGTATGTTTCATTATTCAAGAAATGAATACTTATTTGGTACTTTTGATGATTTTGATTATTATTTTTTTTTTGATAATGGACAATTTGGCACACCTTGATTTGATTTCCACATTTTTCCCTTGGTGTCAATTAGGTCCATCGTCATTGTCTACGACTCCAGATGTTGGATTTTCCTTTTCCTAAGTTGTTGTCGTTGTATGCCCCCCATTTTTGGGATAATGCCAAAGGGGGAGAGATAATGATAATAAATAGGGCAAATGAAAATTTAACTCAATTTCCAAGAATCTAGCTTGATATGTTAGATTCAGGGGGAGTTAAGATATATATAAGGATTTTCAAAATCCGATATTTCAAAAATCGATTCTCTTTATTTATCTTACTCGTCTGATTGATGCAATTCATATATATTCATTTTGGAATTAACGTGTCATCAATGCAGGGGGAGTAAGTATTTTACATTTGAATCATTATTTTTTATTATTATTTATGTTGGTTTGTCATCACCAAAAAGGGGGAGAATGTTGAATATTGGACTCCCCGGATTTGGTTTTGATGATGAGCAAACATAAATAATTCATGAACTAACAATTTGTGAACGCAGTATTGGAGATCATCGCCAAATTCACGAGAACAATTAAAGCGACATCTCAACACTTCCCAAAGCTCATATTCATGCCTAAAGCTTCGTTGAAGCTCTTGCGTCGTTTTGGAAGTTATGAAGAATTAATCGAAGCTCTCGAAGACCGTTTATTAAGGTTTTTATTATATTCTTTTAGCTTCGATCTATAGAATGTTAAGCCTTGAGTATATCTTACGTTTCTATCTTCATAACGCTCATGTCGTAGCTCTAGGATCTTGTACAAGTTCATTCTATCTTCCTCGAAGCGTCGCGCTTCGATTCGGACTTGTATGTGCATATTAGTTGGTACAAGAAGGAGTACTGACCGACTAGATGGTGATCTAGTCGGTCAGCAACTCTTCTTGGACCGACTAGTTTGATTCCTTAATTTTTTGGACTTTACTGTTTACAGTTAGTCGGTCTACGTTGACTCACCGACCGACTAGTTTGTGAACTAGTCGGTTAGTGATGCTTCTTTGACCGACTAGTTGTGACTTACTGTTCATGCCAAAATTCTCCTAAGCTACTGTTTATCGCTAGTCGGTCTAAGAACGTTTGGTGACCGACTAGTTGACAATCTAGTCGGTCAACTTTTGTTCTTGGACCGACTAAGTCAATTTGTATTCAGACTATTTTATTTTGCCTCTTAGTCGGTCTACGTTCACTGACTGACCGACTAGTTGTGAAACTAGTCGGTCAGAAAGTCTTCTTGGACCGACTAGATTTCTTGGTCTGAAATTCTATCTCTTCTCAGTTCTTCACTTAGTCGGTCCATGTTGTTTGACTGACCGACTAGTTGATGAACTAGTCGGTCAGTGGTTGTTCTTTGACCGACTAGTCTTCTCAGATTTCTATCCGTTAGAAATTGACCTATCTTGTTTTTATGGGACCCTATAAATACGAACCTAGGTCATTTCTATCTAGGTTAGAGATGCCATTAAGAGATTCATTGAGATCAAAAGAGATAGCCATTCTCACTCTTTTCTAAAGCATTCTTCCTCACAAGAAACCCATTCTCTCTCATTCTAGATCTAGAATCCATCTAGAGAGAAGCTTGTTCTTGGTGAGCTCTTCAAGCTATAGCTTGATCCAAGTCTCCAAATCATTCCTAGGCACCTATTGCTGGTTATTTCCTTGGTGCTAGGTCTTGGTGACTTTATCTTCCTCAAATCCATCATTTCACCTATTGGGTAAGAAAAACTCAAGGTATAGGATTTTGTGGTAAGATTGTTTATTTCATATAAACTCTTTTATATTGCTTATTGGTTCTCTCGGTTGTGAGAGAAGGTTGTGATCCCGGGTTGTGGGATTCACTATTGCCATTGCATGTATGATTTGATCTTGTGAAGGTTTTTCACAAGATATTCATAGTGGAAATCTTGAGTTAGGGTTTCTAACTCAAGTATCCGGAGGGGATCCGGGTGGTTGGGACGTAGGATCACCGGGAACAAGTCGGGGAGACTTGGGTGGATCCGAACCCATTAACATCTCTTGTTAGCATTGTTAATTTTGTTGTTGTCATTCAATTTAAGCTTCCGCAAATTGATTTGGTAGTTGTTTGCAATTTAATTTGGAATTATACTCCTTGTTATTTTAAAGTACTATTCACCCCCCCCCCCCCCCCCCCCCCCCGAGTACTTGTGCAGTAGCTTGTAGGGCATTACAGGAAGGGTATTGGGCCATCGCCTACCCCGTATATGGTGCTCCGATTTGGGTGGCGAAGCTTTGTAAGCTTGCCCCGGAGGTCTTCACTGGAGGGGGAGCGAGCGCGTAGCTCGGCCCGTGCCCTTCTCCGGTTTGTGTGGCGAAGCTCCGTAAGCTTGCCTTGAAGTCTTTGAGAGGGCGGGTATTGGGCCGTCGCCTCCCCGCTGCCTCTATAGTCCGACGGGGATCGGGCCGTTGCCTACCCGGCATATGGCGCTACGGTTTAGGTGGCGAAGCTTTGTAAGCATGCCCTGGAGGTCTTCACTGGAGGGGGGAGCAAGCGCGTAGCTTGGCCAGTATCATTCTCCGGTTTGGGAGGCGATGTTCCGTAAACTTGCTCCGGAATCTTTGCGAGGGCGGGTATTGGGTCGTCGCCTCCCCGCAGCCTCTATAGTCGGACGGGTATTGGGCCATCGCCTACTCCGCAAATGGCACTCCGGTTTGGGTGGCGAAGCTTTGTAAGCTTGCCCCGGAGGTCTTCACTAGTGGGAGGAGCGAACGCGTAGCTCGGCCCGTGCCCTTCTCCGGTTTGGGTGGCAAAGATCTGTAAGCTTGCCCAGGAGTCTTTGAGAGGGCGGGTATTTGGCCGTCGCCTCCCAGCAATCTCTATAGTCGGAAGGGTATTAGGCCGTCACGTACCCCGCATATGGCGCTCCGGTTTGGGTGGCGAAGCTTTATAAGCTTGCCCCGGAGGTCTTCAATGGAGGGGGAGCGAGCGCATAGCTCGGCCCGTGCCCTTGTCTGGTTTGGGTGGCGAAGCTCTGTAAGCTTGCACTGGAGTCTTTGAAAGGGCGGGTATTGGGCTGTCGCCTCCCCGCAGCCTCTATAGTCCAACGGGTAATGGGCCGTCGCCTACCCCGCTTATGGCGCTCCTGTTTGGTTAGCGAAGCTTTGTAAGCTTGCCCTGGAGGCCTTCACTGGAGGGGGGAGCGAGCGCATAGCTCGGCCCGTGTCCTTCTCCGGTTTGGGTGGCAAAGCTCCGTAAGCTTCCCTGGAGTCTTTGAGAGGGAGGGTATTGGGCCGTCGCCTCCCCGCAGCCTCAATAGTCGGACGGGTATTGGCCTGTTGCCTACCCCGCATATGGTGCTCTGGTTTGGATGGAGAATCTTTGTAAACTTGCCCCAGAGATCTTCACTGGTGGGGGAAGCGAGCGCGTAGCTCGGCCCGTTCCCTTCTCCGGTTTGAGTGGCGAAGCTCCAGAAGCTTGCCCCGGGGTCTTTGAGAGGGCGGGTATTGGGCCGTCACCTCCCCGCAGCCACTATAGTCGAACGGGTTTTGTGCCGTCGCCTACCCCGCTTATGGTACTCCGGTTTGCGTGGCGAAGCTTTGTAAGCTTGCACCGGAGGTCTTCAATGGATGGGGGAGCTAGCACGTAGCTCGCCCTGTGCCCTTCTCCGGTTTGGGTGGTAAAGCTCCGTAAGCTTTCACTGGAGTCTTTAAGAGGGCGGGTAGTGGGCCGTTGACTCCCCGTAGCCTCTATAGTCGGACGGGTATTGGGCCGTCGCCTACCCCACATATGGCGCTCCGGTTTGGGTGGCGAAGCTTTGTAAGCTTGCCCCGGAGGTCTTCACTAGAGGGGGAGCGAGTGCGTAGCTCGGCCCGTGTCCTTCTCCGGTTTGGATGGCAAAGTTCCGTAAACTTGCTCCAGAATCTTTGAGAGGACGGGTATTGGGCCGTCGCCTCCCCGCATCCTCTATAGTCGGTCGGGTATTGGGCCGTCGCCTACTCCATATACGGTGCTCCGATTTGGGTGGCAAAGCTTTGTAAGCTTGCCCCGGAGGTCTCCACTAGAGGGGGGTGCGAACGTGTAGCTCGTCCCGTGCCCTTCTCCGGTTTTGGTGGCGAAGCTCCGTAAGCTTACCCCGGAGTCTTTGAGAGGGCGGGTATTGGGCCGTCGCCTCCCCGTAGCCTCAATAATCGGAAGGGTATTGGGCCATCTCCTACCCCGCATATGGCACTCCGGTTTGGGTGGCGAAGCTTTGTAAGCTTGCCCCGGAGGTCTTCACTGGAGGGGGGAGCGAACGCGTAGCTCGGCCCGTGCCCTTCTCCGTTTTGGGTGGCGAAGCTCCGTAACCATGTCCTGGAGTCTATGAGAGGGCGGCTATTGGGCCGTCGCGTCGCCGCATCCTCTATAATCGAAAGGGTATTGGGCCGTCGCCTACCCCGCATATGGCGCTCCGGTTTGGGTGGCGAAGCTTTGTAAGCTTGCCCCGGAGGTCTTCATTGGAGGGGGGAGCGAGCGCGTAGCTCGGCCCGTGCCCTTCTCCGATTTGGGTGACGAAGCTCCGTAAGCTTGCCCTGGAGTCTTTGAGAGGGCGGGTATTGGGCCGTCGCCTCACCACAGCCTCGATAGTCCGACGGGTATTGGGCCGTCCCCTACCCCGTATATGGCTCTCCGGTTTGGGTGGCGAAGCTTTGTAAGCTTGCCCTGGAGGTCTTCATTGGAGAGGGAGCGAGCGCATAGCTCGGCCCGTATCCTTCTCCTGTTTGGGTGGCAAATCTCCATAAGCTTGCCTCGGAGTCTTTGAGAGGGCGGGTATTGGGCCGTTGCCTTCCCGCAGCCTCTATAGTCGGACGGGTATTGGGCTGTCGCCTACCCCGCATATGGCGCTCTGGTTTGGATGGTAAAGCTTTGTAAGCTTGCCCCAGAGGTCTTCACTGGAGGGGGGAGCGAGTGAGTAGCTCGGCCTGTGCCCATCTCTGGTTTGGGTGGCGACGCTCCATAAGCTTGCCCCGGAGTCTTTGAGAGGGCGGGTATTGGGCCGTCGCCTCCCCGCAGCCTCTATAGTCGGACGGGTTTTGGGCCGTCGCCTACCCTGCATTTGGCACTCCGGTTTGGGTGACAAAGATTTGTAAGCTTGCACCGGAGGTCTTCACTGGAGGGGGGAGCGAGCTCGTAGCTTGGCCCGTGCCCTTCTCCGTTTTGGGTGGCGAAGCTCCATAAGCTTGCCCCGGTGTCTTTGATAGGGCGGGTATTGGGCCGTTCCCTCCCTGCAGCCTCTATAATCGGACGGGTATTGGGCCGTCGCCTAACCTGCTTATGGCGCTCCAGTTTGGGTGAGGAAGCTTTGTAAGCTTGCACCGGAGGTCTTTACTGGAGGGGGGGCGAGCACGTAGCTCGGCCCGTGCCCTTCTCCGGTTTGGGTGGCAAAGCTTCATAAGCTTGCCCCGAAGTCTTTGAGAGGGCGGGTATTGGGCCGTCGCCTCCCCGCAGCCTCTATAGTCGGACGGGTATTGGGTCGTCGCCTACCCCGCCTATGGCGCTCTGGTTTGGGTGGCGAAGCTTTGTAAGCTTGCCCCGGAGGTCTGCACTAGAGGGGGAGCGAGTGCGTAGCTCGGTCCGTGTCCTTCTCTGGTTTGGGTGGCGAAGCTCTATAAGCTTGCCCCGGAGTCTTTGAGAGGGCGGGTATTCGGTCGCCGCCTCCCCGTAGCCTCTTTAGTCGGACGGGTATTGGACCGTCGCCTACCCCGCATATGGCGCTCCTGTTTGGGTGGCGAAGCTTTGTAAGCTTGCCCTGGACGCCTTCACTGGAGGGGAGAGAGAGCGCATAGCTCGGCCCGTGTCCTTCTCCGGTTTGGGTGGCCAAGCTCCGTAAGCTTCCCTGGAGTCTTTGAGAGGGAGGGTATTGGACCGTCGCCTCCCCGCAGCCTCAATAGTCGGACGGGTATTGGGCCGTTGCCTACCCCGCATATGGTGCTCCGGTTTTGATGGCGAAGCTTTGTAAACTTGCCCCGGAGGTCTTCAGTGGTGGGGGAAGCGAGCGCGTAGCTCGGCCCGTGCCCTTCTCCGGTTTGAGTGGCGAAGCTCCATAAGCTTGCCCCGGGGTCTTTGAGAGGGCGGGTATTGGGCCGTCGCCTCCCCGCAGCCACTATAGTTGGACGGGTATTAATGGGCCGTCGCCTACCACGCTTATGGTACTCCGGTTTGGGTGGCGAAGCTTTGTAAGCTTGCACCGGAGGTCTTCAATGGATGGGGGAGCTAGCGCGTAGCTCGCCATGTGCCCTTCTCCGATTTGGGTGGCGAAGCTCCGTAAGCTTTCATTGGAGTCTTTGAGAGGGCGGGTAGTGGGCCGTTGCCTCCCCGTAGCCTCTATAGTTGGACGGGTATTGGGCCGTCGCCTACCTCGCATATGGCGCTCCGGTTTGGGTGGCGAAGCTTAGTAAGCTTGCCCCGGAGGTCTTCACTGGAGGGGGGAGCGAGTGCGTAGCTCAGCCCGTGTACTTCTCCGGTTTGGTTGGTGAAGTTCCGTAAACTTGCTCTGGAATATTTGAGAGGGCGGGTATTGGGTCGTCGCCTCCCCGCAGCCTCTATAGTCGGACGGGTATTGGGCCGTCGCCTACTCCATATACGGTGCTCCGATTTGGGTTGTGAAGCTTTGTAAGCTTGCCCTGGAGGTCTCCACTAGAGGGGGGTGCGAATGTGTAGCTCGGCCCGTGCCCTTCTCCGGTTTGGGTGGCGAAGCTCCGTAAGCTTACCCCGGAGTCTTTGAGAGGGCAGGTATTGGGCCGTCGCCTCCCCGCAGCCTCTATAATCGGAAGGGTATTGGGCCGTCGCCTACCCCGCATATGGCACTCCGGTTTGGGTGGCGAAGCTTTGTAAGCTTGCCCCGGATGTCTTCACTGCAGGGGGGAGCGAGGGCGTAGCTCAGCCCGTGCCCATCTCCGGTTTGGGCGGCGAAGCTCCGTAACCTTGCCATGGAGTCTTTGAGAGGGCGGCTATTGGGCTGTCGCGTCGCCGCATCCTCTATAGTCCGACGGGTATTGGTCCGTCCCCTACCCCGCATAAGGCGCTCCGGTTTGGGTGGCGAAGCTTTGTAAGCTTGACATGGAAGTCTTCACTGGAGGGGGGAGCGAGCACGTAGCTCGTCCCGTGTCCTTCTCTGGTTTGGGTGGAAAATCTCCATAATCTTGCCACAGAGTCTTTGAGAGGGCGGGTATTGGGCCGTCGCCTCCCGCAGCCTCTATATTCAGACGGGTATTGGGCCGTTGCCTACCCTGTATATGGCGCTCCAGTTTGGATGGCGAATCTTTGTAAGCTTTTCCCAGAGGTCTTCACTAGTGGGGGGAGCGAGCGAGTAGCTCGGCCTGTGCCCTTCTCAGGTTTGGGTGGCGAAGCTCCATAAGCTTGCCCCGGAGTCTTTGAGAGGGCGGGTATTGGGCCGTCACCTCCCCGCAGCCTCTATAGTCGGACGGGTATTGGGCCGTCGACTACCCGGCATTTGGCGCTCCGGTTTGGGTGGCGAAGCTTTGTAAGCTTGCACCGGAGGTCTTCACTGGAGGGGGAGCGAGCGCGTAGATCGGCCCGTGCCCTTCTCTGGTTTGGGTGGCAAAGCTCCGTAAGCTTGCCCCGAAGTATTTGAGAGGGCGGGTATTGGGCCGTAGCCTCCCCGCAGCCTCTATAGTCGGACGGGTATTGGGCCATCGCCTACCCCGCATATGGCGCTCCGGTTTGGGTGGCGAAGCTTTGTAAGCATGGCCTGGAGGTCTTCACTGGAGGGGGAGTGAGCGCATAGCTCGGCCCGTGTCCTTCTCCGATTTGGGTGGCGAAGCTCCGTAAGCTTGCCCCGGAGTCTTTGAGAGAGCGGGTATTGGGCCGTCGCCTCCCCACAACCGCTATAGTCAGACGGGTATTGGGTCGTCGCCTACCCCGCATATGGTGCTCCTGTTTGGGTGGAGAAGCTTTGTAAGCTTGCCCCGGAGGTCTTCACTGGAGGGGGAGCGAGCGCGTAGCTCGGCCCGTGTCCTTCTCCGGTTTGGCTGGCGAAATTCCGTAAACTTGCTCTGGAATCTTTGAGAGGGCGGGTATTGGGCCGTCGCCTCCCCGCAGCCTCTATAGTCGGACGGGTATTGGGCTGTCGCCTACTCCGCATATGGCGCTCCGGTTTGGGTGGCGAAGCTTTGTAAGCTTGCCCCGCAGGTCTTCACTGGAGGGGGAGCGAACGTGTAGCTCGGCCCGTGTCCTTCTCCGGTTTGGGTGGCGGAGCTCCGTAAGCTTGCCCCAGAGTATTTGAGAGGTCTGGTATTGGACCGTCGCCTCCCCGTAGTTTCTATACTTGGAAGGGTATTGGGTCGTCACCTACCCCGTATATGGTGCTCCGGTTTGGGTGGCGAAGCTTTGTAAGCTTGCCTCGGAGGTCTTCACTAGAGGGGGGGAGCGAGCGCGTAGCTCGGCCTGTGCCCTTCTCCGGTTTGGGTGGTGAAGCTCCGTAAGCTTGCCCTGGAGTCTTTGAGAGGGCGGGTATTGGGCCGTCGCCTCCCCGCAGCCTCTATAGTCCGACAGGTATTGGGCCGTCGCCTACCCCGCATATGGCGCTCCGGTTTGGGTGGCGAAGCTTTGTAAGGTTTCCATGGAGGTCTTCACTGGAAGGGGAGCGAGCGCGTAGTTCGGCCAGTGTCCTTCTCCTGTTTGGATGGCAAAGCTCCATAAGCTTGCCCCGGAGTCTTTGAGAGGGCGGGTATTGGGACATCGCCTCTCCGTAGCCTCTATAGTCGGACGGGTATTGGGCCGTCGCCAACCCCGCATATGGCACTCCGGTTTGGATGGCGAAGCTTTGTAAGCTTGTCCCGGAGGTCTTCACTGGAGGGGGGAGCGAGCGCGTAGCTTGGCCCGTGCCCATCTCTGTTTTGGGTGGCGAAGATCCATAAGCTTGCCCCGGTGTCTTTGAGAGGGCGGGTATTGGGCCGTCCCCTCCCTGTCGCCTCTATAGTCGGACGGGTATTGGGCCGTCACCTACCCTGCATATGGCGCTCCAGTTTGGGTGACGAAGCTTCGTAAGCTTGCACCGGAGGTCTTCACTGGAGGGGGGAGCGAGCGCGTAGCTCGGACCGTGCCCTTCTCCAGTTTGCGTGGCAAAGCTCCGTAAGCTTGCCCCGAAGTCTTTGAGAAGGCGGGTATTGGTCTGTCGCCTCTCCGCAGCCTCTATAGTTGGACAGGCATTGGGTCGTCGCCTACCCCGCCTATGGCGCTCTGGTTTGGGTGGCGAAGCTTTGTAAGCTTGCCCTGGAGGTCTGCACTGGATGGGGAGCGAGCGCGTAGCTCGGTCCGTGTCCTTCTCTGGTTTGGGTGGCGAAGCTCCGTAAGCTTGCACCGGAGTCTTTGAGAGGGCGGGTATTGGGGCGTCACCTCCCCGCAGCCTCTTTAGTCCGACGGGTATTGGACCGTCGCCTACCCCGCATATAGCGCTTCGATTTGGGTGGCGAAGCTTAGTAACCTTGCCTCGGAGGTCTTCATTGGAGGGGAGAGCGAGCACGTAGGTCGGCCCGTGCCCTTCTCGGGTTTGGGTGGCGAAGCTCCGTAAGATTACCCCGGAGTCTTTGAGAGGGCGGGTATTGGGCCGTCACCTCCCCGCAGCCTCTATAGTCCGACAGGTATTGGGCCTTCGCCTACCCCGCATATGGCGCTCCAGTTTAGGTGGTGAAGCTTTGTAAGCTTGCACCGGAGGTCTTCACTGGAGGGGGGAGCGAGCACGTAGCTCGGCCCGTGCCCTTCTCCGGTTTGGGTGGCGAATCTCCGTAAGCTTGCCCTGGAGTTTTAGAGAGGGCGGGTATTTGGCCGTCGCCTCCCCGCAGCCTCTATAGTCAGAAAAGTATTGGGCCGTTGCCTACCCCGCATATGGCGCTCCGGTTTTGGTGGCGAAGCTTTGTAAGCTTTCCCCAGAGGTCTTCACTGGAGGGAGGAGCGAGCGCGTAGCTCGGCCCGTGCCCTTCTCCGGTTTGTGTGGCGAAGCTCCGTAAGCTTGCCCTGGAGTCTTTGAGAGGGCGGGTATTGGGCCATCGCCTCCCCTCGGCCTCTATAGTCAGACGAGTATTGGTCCGTCGCCTACCCCGCATATGGCGCTCCGGTTTGGGTGGCGAAGCTTTGTAAGCTTGCCCTGGAGGTATTCACTGGAGGGGGGAGCGAGCGTGTAGCTCGGCCCGTGTCCTTCTCCGGTTTGGGTGGCAAAGCTACA
Source organism: Scilla litardierei (assembly GCA_030789695.1). Lineage (NCBI taxonomy): Eukaryota > Viridiplantae > Streptophyta > Magnoliopsida > Asparagales > Asparagaceae > Scilla > Scilla litardierei. The sequence goes on from CM061142.1 coordinate 435,435,406, forward strand.
TAAGCTTACCCCGGAGTCTTTGAGAGGGCGGGTATTGGGACGTCGCCTCCCCGCAGCCCCTATAGTCGGACGGGTATTGGGCCGTCGCTTACCCCGTATATGGCGCTCCAGTTTGGATGGCGAAGCTTTGTAAACTTTACCCGGAGGTCTTCAATGGTGGGGGGAAGCGAGATCATAGCTCGGCCCGCGCCCTTCTCCGTTTTGGGTGGCGAAGCTCCATAAGCTTGCCTCTGGGTCTTTGAGAGGGCGGGTATTAGGCCGTCGCCTCCCCGCAGCCACTATAGTCGGACGGGTATTGGGCCGTCGCCTACCCCGCATATGGTGCCCTGATTTGGGTGGCGAAGCTTTGTAAGCTTGCACCGGAGGTCTTCAATGGAGGGGGGAGCTAGCACGTAGCTCGTCCCGTGCCCTTCTCGGGTTTGGGTGGCGAAGCCCCATAAGCTTTCATCGGAGTCTTTGAGAGGGCGCGTAGTGGGCTGTCGCCTCCCCGCAGCCTCTATAGTCAGACGGGTATTGGGCCGTCGCCTACCCCGCATATGGCGCTCCGGTTTGGGTGGCAAAGCTTTGTAAGCTTGCCCCAGAGGTTTTCACTGGATGGGGGAGTGAGCGTGTAGCTCGGCCCGTGTCCTTCTCTGGTTTGGGTGGTGAAGTTCCGTAAACTTGCTCTGGAACCTTTGAGAGGGTGGGTATTGGTCCGTCGCCTCCCCGCAGCCTCTATAGTCGGACGAGTAATTGGCCGTCGCCTACTCCGCATACGACGCTTCGATTTGGGTGGCGAAGCTTTGTAAGCTTGCCCCGGAGGTCTTCACTAGAGGGGGGAGCGAACGCGTAGCTCGGCCCGTGCCCTTCTCCGGTTTGGGTGGCGAAGCTCCGTAAGCTTGCACTGGAGTCTTTGAGAGGGCGGGTATTGGGCCGTCGCCTCCCCGCAGCCTCTATAATCGGAAGGGTATTGGGCCGTCGCCTACTCCGCATATGGCGCTCTGGTTTGGGTGGCGAAGCTTTGTAAGCTTGCCCCGGAGGTCTTCACTGGAGGGGGAAGCGAGCGTGTAGCTCGGCCCGTGCCCTTCTCCGGTTTGGATGGCAAATCTCCGTAAGCTTGCCCTGGAGTCTTCTAGAGGGTGGGTATTGGGCCGTCGCCTCACCACAGCCTCTATAGTCCGACGGGTATTGGGTCGTACCCTACCCCGCATATGGCTCTCCGGTTTGGGTGGCGAAGCTTTGTAAGCTTGCCCTGGAGGTCTTCACTGGAGGGGGGAGCGAGCGCGTAGCTCAGCCCATGTCCTTCTCCTGTTTGGGTGGCAAAGCTCCATAAGCTTGCCTCGGAGTCTTTGAGATGTCGGGTATTGTGCCGTCGCCTCCCCGCAGCCTCTATAGTCGGACGGGTATTGGGCTGTCGCCTACCCCGCATATGGCGCTCTGGTTTGGATGGCAAAGCTTTGTAAGCTTGCCCCAGAGGTCTTCACTGGAGGGGGAGCGAGTGAGTAGCTCGGCCTGTGCCCATCTCCGGTTTGGGTGGCGAAGCTCCATAAGCTTGCCACGGAGTCTTTGAGAGGGCGGGTATTGGGCTGTCGCCTCCCCGCAGCCTCTATAGTCGGACGGGTATTGGGCCGTCGCCTACCCTACATTTGGCGCTCCAGTTTGGGTGACGAAGCTTTGTAAGCTTGCACCGGAGGTCTTCACTGGAGGGGGGAGCGAGCGCGTAGCTTGGCCCGTGCCCTTCTCCGTTTTGGGTGGCGAAGCTCCGTAAGCTTGCCCCGGAGTCTTTGAGATGGCGGGTATTGGGTCGCCGCCTCCCCGCAGCCTCTTTAGTCGGACGGGTATTGGACCGTCGCCTACCCCGCATATGGCGCTCCGGTTTGGGTGGCGGAGCTCCGTAAGCTTGCCCCAGAGTATTTGAGAGGTCTGGTTTTGGGCCGTCGCCTCCCCGCAGCTTCTATACTTGGAAGGGTATTGGGTCGTCACCTACCCCGTATATGGTGCTCCGGTTTGGGTGGCGAAGCTTTGTAAGCTTGCCCCGGAGGTCTTCACTGGAGGGGGGAGCGAGTGCGTAGCTCAGCCTGTGCCCTTCTCCGGTTTGGGTGGTGAAGCTCTGTAAGCTTGCCCTGGAGTCTTTGAGAGGGCGGGTATTGGGCCGTCACCTCCCTGCAGCCCCTATAGTCCGACGGGTATTGGGCCGTCGCCTACCCCGCATATGGCGCTCCGGTTTAGGTGGCAAAGCTTTGTAAGGTTGCCATGGAGGTCTTCACTAGAGGGGGGAGCGAGCATGTTGTTCGGCCCGTGTCCTTCTCCCGTTTGGATGGCAAAGCTCCATATGCTTGCCCCGGAGTCTTTGAGAGGGCGGGTATTGGGCCGTCGCCTCTCCGCAGCTTCTATAGTCGGACGGGTATTGGGCCGTCACCAACCCCGCATATGGCACTCCGGTTTGGATGGCGAAGCTTTGTAAGCTTGTCCCGGAGGTCTTCACTGGAGGGGGGAGCGAGCACGTAGCTTGGCCCGTGCCCTTCTCCGTTTTGGGTGGCGAAGCTCCATAAGCATGCCCCAGTGCTTTGAGAAGGCGGGTATTGGGCCGTCCCCTCCCTTCTGCCTCTATAGTCGGACGGGTATTGGGCCGTCGCCTACCCTGCATATGGCGCTCCGGTTTGGGTGACGAAGCTTTGTAAGCTTGCACCGGAGGTCTTCACTGGAGGGGGGAGCAAGCGCGTGCCCCGTGCCCTTCTCCGGTTTGGGTGGAAAAGCTCTGTAAGCTTGCCCCGAAGTCTTTGAGAAGGCGGGTATTGGTCCGTCGCCTCTCCGCAGCCTCTATAGTTGGACAGGTATTGGGTCGTCACCTACCCCGCCTATGGCGCTCTGGTTTGGGTGGCGAAGCTTTGTAAGCTTGCCCTGGAGGTCTGCACTGGAGGGGATGCGAGCGCGTAGCTCGGTCCGTGTCCTTCTCTGGTTTGGGTGGCGAAGCTCCGTAATCTTGCCCCGGAGTCTTTGAGAGGGCGGGTATTGGGTCGTCGCCTCCCCGCAGCCTCTTTAGTCCGACGGGTATTGGACCGTCGCCTACCCCGCATATAGCGCTTCGATTTGGGTGGCGAAGCTTAGTAACCTTGCCCCGGAGGTCTTCACTGGAGGGGAGAGCGATCGCGTAGGTCGGCCCGTGCCCTTCTCGGGTTTGGGTGGCGAAGCTCCGTAAGATTACCCCGGAGTCTTTGAGAGGGCGGGTATTGGGCCGTCGCCTCCCCGCAGCCTCTATAGTCCGACAGGTATTGGGCCTTCGCCTACCCCGCATATGGCGCTCCGGTTTAGGTGGAGAAGCTTTGTAAGCTTGCACCAGAGGTCTTCACTGGAGGGGGGAGCGAGCACGTAGCTCGGCCCGTGCCCTTCTTCGGTTCGGGTGGCGAAGCTCCGTAAGCTTGCCCTGGAATCTTTGAGAGGGCGGGTATTTGGGCGTCGCCTCCCCGCAGCCTCTATAGTCGGAAAAGTATTGGGCCGTTGCCTACCCCGCCTATGGCGCTCCAGTTTTGGTGGCGAAGCTTTGTAAGCATGCCCCGGAGGTCTTCACTGGAGGGGGGAGCGAGCGCGTAGCTCGGCCCGTGCCCTTCTCTGGTTTGTGTGGCGAAGCTCCGTAAGCTTGCCCTGGAGTCTTTGAGAGGGCGGGTATTGGGCCGTCGCCTCCCCGTGGCCTCTATGTTCCGACGGGTATTAGGCCGTCGCCCACCCCGCATATGGCGCTCCGGTTTGGGTGGCGAAGCTTTGTAAGCTTTCCCTGGAGGTATTCACTGGAGGGGGGAGCGAGCGCGTAGCTCGGCCCGTGTCCTTCTCCGGTTTGGGTGGCAAAGCTCCGTAAGCTTACCCCGGAGTCTTTGAGAGGGCGGGTATTGGGACATCGCCTCCCCGCAGCCTCTTTAGTCGGACGGGTATTGGGCCGTCACTTACCCCGTATATGGCGCTCTAGTTTGGATGGCGAAGCTTTGTAAACTTGACCTGAAGGTCTTCAATGGTGGGGGGAAGCGAGATCGTAGCTCGGCCCGTGCCCTTCTCCGGTTTGGGTGGCGAAGCTCCATAAGCTTGCCTCTGGGTCTTTGAGAGAGCGGGTATTGGGCCGTCACCTCCCGCAGCCACTATAGTCGGACGGGTATTGGGCCGTCGCCTACCCCGCATATGGTGCCCCGATTTGGGTGGCGAATCTTTGTAAGCTTGCACCGGAGGTCTTCAATGGAGGGGGGAGCTAGCGCGTAGCTCGTTTCGTGCCCTTCTCCGGTTTGGGTGGCGAAGCCCCATAAGCTTTCATCGGAGCCTTTGAGAGGGCGCGTAGTGGGCTGTCGCCTCCCCGCAGCCTCTATAGTCGGACGGGTATTGGGCCGTCGCCTACCCCGCATATGGCGCTCCGGTTTGGGTGGCGAAGCTTTGTAAGCTTGCCCCGGAGGTCTTCACTGGAGGGGGGAACGAGTACGTAGCTCGGCCCGTGTCCTTCTCTGGTTTGGGTGGCGAAGTTCCGTAAACTTGCTCTGGAATCTTTGAGAGGGCAGGTATTGGGTCGTCGCCTCCCCGCAGCCTCTATAGACAGACGGGTATTGGGCCGTCGCCTACTCCATATACGGTGCTCCGATTTGAGTGGCGAAGCTTTGTAAGCTTGCCCCGGAGGTCTCCACTAGAGGGGGGAGCGAACCCGTAGCTCGGCCCGTGCCCTTTTCCGGTTTGGGTGGCGAAGCTCCGTAATCTTACCCCGTAGTCTTTTAGAGGGCAGGTATTGGGCCGTCGCCTCCCCGCAGCCTCTATAATCGGAAGGGTATTGGGCCGTCGCCTACCCCGCATATGGCGCTCCGGTTTGGGTGGAGAAGCTTTGTAAGCTTGCCCCGGAGGTCTTCACTTGAGGGGAGAGCGAGGGCGTAGCTCGGCCCGTGCCCTACTCCGATTTGGGTGGCGAAGCTCCGTAACCTTGCCCTGGAGTCTTTGAGAGGGCGGCTATTGGGCTGTCGCGTCGCCGCATCCTCTATAGTCTGACGGGTATTGGCCCGTCCCCTACCCCGCATAAGGCGCTCCAGTTTGGGTGGCGAAGCTTTGTAAGCTTGCCCTGGAGGTCTTCACTGGAGGGGGGAGCGAGCGCGTAGCTCGGCCCGTGTCCTTCTCCGGTTTGGGTGGCAAAGCTCCATAAGCTTGCCTCAGAGTCTTTGAGAGGGCGGGTATTGGGCCGTCGCCTCCCCGTAGCCTCTATATTCGGACGGGTATTGGGCCGTCGCCTACCCTGTATATGGCGCTCCAGTTTGGATGGCGAAGCTTTGTAAGCTTGCCCCAGAGGTCTTCACTGGTGGGGGAGCGAGCGAGTAGCTCGGCCTATGCCCTTCTCTGGTTTGGGTGGCGAAGCTCCATAAACTTGCCCCGGAGTCTTTGAGAGGGCGGGTATTGGGCCGTCGCCTCCCCGCAGCCTCTATAGTCGGACGGCTATTGGGCCGTCGACTACCCTGCATTTGGCACTCTGGTTTGGGTGACGAAGCTTTGTAAGCATGCACCGGAGGTCTTCCCTGGAGGGGGGAGCGAGCGCGTAGATCGGCCCGTGCCCTTCTCCGGTTTGGTTGGCAAAGCTCCTTAAGCTTGCCCCGGAGTATTTGAGAGGGCGGGTATTGGGTCGTAGCCTCCCCGCAGCCTCTATAGTCGGACGGGTATTGGGCCGTCGCCTACCCCGCATATGGCGCTCCGGTTTGGGTGGCGAAGCTTTGTAAGCATGCCCCGGAGGTCTTCACTGGAGGGGGAGTGAGCGCGTAGCTCGGCCCGTGTCCTTCTCTGGTTTAGGTGGCGAAGCTCCGTAAGCTTGCCCCGGAGTCTTTGAGAGGGCGGGTATTGGGCCGTCGCCTCCCCGCAACCGCTATAGTCGAACAGGTATTGGGTCGTCGCCTACCCGCATATGGCGCTCCTGTTTGGGTGGCGAAGCTTTGTAAGCTTGCCCCGGAGGCTTCACTGGAGAGGGAGCGAGCGCGTAGCTCGGCCCGTGTCCTTCTCTGGTTTGGGTGGCGAAGTTCCGTAAACTTTCTTTGAAATCTTTGAGAGGACGGGTATTGGGCCGTCGCCTCCCCGCAGCCTCTATAGCCGGACGGGTATTGGGCCGTCGCCTACTACGCATATGGCGCTTCAGTTTGGGTGGCGAAGCTTTGTAAGCTTGCCCCAGAGGTCTTCACTAGAGGGGGAGCGAACGTGTAGCTTGGCCCGTGTCCATCTCCGGTTTGGGTGGCGGAGCTCCGTAAGCTTGCCCCAGAGTATTTGAGAGGTCTGGTATTAGGCCGTCGCCTCCCCGCAGCTTCTATACTTAGAAGGGTATTGGGCCGTCACCTACCCCGTATATGGTGCTACGGTTTGGGTGGCGAAGCTTTGTAAGCTTTCCCCGGAGGTCTTCACTGGAGGGGGGAGCGAGCGCGTAGCTCGGCCTGTGCCCTTCTCCGGTTTGGGTGGTGAAGCTCCGTAAGCTTGCCCTGGAGTCTTTGAGAGGGCGGGTATTGGGCAGTCGCCTCCCCGCAGCCTCTATAGTCCAACGGGTATTGGGCCTTCGCCTACCCCGCATATGGCGCTCCGGTTTGGGTGGCGAAGCTTTGTAAGGTTTCCATGGAGGTCTTCACTGGAGGGGGGAGAGAGCGCGTAGTTCAGCCCGTGTCCTTCTCCCGTTTGGATGGCAAAGCTCCATAAGCTTGCCCCGGAGTCTTTGAGAGGGCGGGTATTGGGTCGTCGCCTCTCCACAGCCTCTATAGTCGGACAGGTATTGGGCCGTCGCCAACCCCGCATATGGCACTCCGGTTTGGATGGCGAAGCTTTGTAAGCTTGTCCCGGAGGTCTTCACTGGAGGGGGGAGCGAGCGCGTAGCTTGGCCCGTGCCCTTCTCCATTTTGGGTGGCGAAACTCCATAAGCTTGCCCCGGTGTCTTTGAGAGGGCGGGTATTGGGCCGTCCCCTCCCTGTCGCCTCTATAGTCGGACGGGTATTGGGCCGTCGCCTACCCTGCATATGGCGCTCCGGTTTTGGTGACGAAGCTTTGTAAGCTTGCACCGGAGGTCTTCACTGGAGGGGGGAGCGAGCGCGTAGCTCGGCCCGTGCCCTTCTCCAGTTTGGGTGGCAAAGCTCCGTAAGCTAGCCCCGAAGTCTTTGAGAGGGCGGGTATTGGGCCGTCGCCTCTCCGCAGCCTCTATAGTCAGACAGGTATTGGGTCGTCGCCTACCCCGCCAATGGCGCTCTGGTTTGGGTGGCGAAGCTTTGTAAGCTTGCCCCGGAGGTCTGCACTGGAGGGGGAGCGAGCGCGTAGCTCGGTCCGTGTCCTTCTCTGGTTTGGGTGGCGAAGCTCCGTAAGCTTGCCCCGGAGTCTTTGAGAGGGCGGGTATTAGGTCGTCGCCTCTCCGCAGCCTCTTTAGTAGGACGGGTATTGGACCGTCGCCTACCCCGCATATAGCGCTCCGATTTGGGTGGCGAAGCTTAGTAAGCTTGCCCCAGAGGTCTTCACTGGAGGGGAGAGCGAGTGCGTTGCTCGGCCCGTGCCCTTCTCCGGTTTGGGTGGCGAAGCTCCGTAAGATTACCCAAGAGTCTTTGAGAGGGCGGGTATTGGGCCGTCGCCTCCCCGCAGCCTCTATAGTCCGACAGGTATTGGGCCTTCGCCTACCCCGCATATGGCGCTCCGGTTTAGGTGGCGAAGCTTTGTAAGCTTGCACCGGAGGTCTTCACTGGAGGGGGGAGCGAGCATGTAGCTCGGCCCGTGCCCTTCTTCGGTTTGTGTGGCGAAGCTCCATAAGCTTGCCCTGGAGTCTTTGAGAGGGCGGGTATTTGGCCATCGCATCAACGCATCCTCTATAGTCGGAAGGGTATTGGGCCGTCACCTACCCCGCATATGGCGCCCCGGTTTTGGTGGCGAAGCTTTGTAAGCTTGCCCTGGAGGTCTTCACTGGAGGGGGGAGCGAGCGCGTAGCTCGGCCCGTGCCCTTCTCCGGTTTATGTGGCGAAGCTTCGTAAGTTTGCCCTGGAGTCTTTGAGAGGGCGGGTATTGGGCCGTCGCCTCCCCGTAGCCAAAATAGTCCGACGGGTATTGGGCCATCGCCTACCCCGCATATGGCACTCCGGTTTGGGTGGCGAAGCTTTGTAAGCTTGCCCTGGAGGTCTTCACTGGAGGGGAGAGCGAGCGCATAGCTCGGCCCGTGTCCTTATCCGGTTTGGGTGGCAAAGCTCCGTAAGCTTACCCCGGAGTCTTTGAGAGGGCGGGTATTGGGACGTCGCCTCCCCGCAGCCTCTATAGTTAGACGGGTATTGGGCCGTCGCCTACCCCGCATATGGCGCCCCAGTTTGGATGGCGAAGCTTTGTAAACTTGACCCGGAGGTCTTCACTGGTGGGGGGAAGCGAGATCGTAGCTCGGCCCGTGCCCTTCTCCGGTTTGGGTGGCGAAGCTCTATAAGCTTGCCCCGGGGTCTTTGAGAGGGCGGGTATTGGGTCGTTGCCTCCCCGCAGCCACTATAGTCGGACGGGTATTGGGCCGTCGCCTAACCCGTATATGGTGCACCGATTTGGGTGGCAAAGCTTTGTAAGCTTGCACCGGAGGTCTTCAATGGAGGGGGGAGCTAGCGCGTAGCTCGTCCCATGCCCTTCTCTGGTGTGGGTGGCGAAGCTCCGTAAGCTTTCACCGGAGTCTTTGAGAGGGAGCGTAGTGGGCCGTCGCCTCCCCGCAGCCTCTATAGTCGGACAGGTATTGGGCTGTCGCCTACCCAGCATATGGCGCTCCGGTTTGGGTGGCGAAGCTTTATAAGCTTGCCTCAGAGGTCTTCACTGGAGGGGGGAGCGAGCGCATAGCTCGGCCCGTGTCCTTCTCCGGTTTGGGTGGCGAAGTTCCGTAAACTTGCTCCAGAATCTTTGAGAGGGTGGGTATTGGGCCGTCACCTCCCCGCCACCTCTATAGTCAGACGGGTATTGGGCCATCGCCTACTCCGCATACGGCGCTCCAATTTGGGTGGCGAAGCTTTGTAAGCTTGCCCCGGAGGTCTTCCCTAGAGGGGGGAGCAAACGCGTAGCTCGGCCCGTGCCCTTCTCCGGTTTGGGTGGCGAAGCTCCGTAAGCTTGCCCCGGAGTCTTTGAGAGGGCTGGTATTGGGCCGTCGCCCCCCCCCCCCCCCCCCCCCCCCCCCCCCGCAGCCTCTATAATCGGAAGGATATTGGGACGTCGCCTACTGTAACGACTGCTTTTCTTGTATCTGATTATAATATAATATAATATATGTTTTGGTGGATTTTCTCCTCTTGTGTGGTTTTCGTCTCCGTAGTTTTCATTTTCGATCGATTCGTCGCATTTTCTCGCTTCTTTCTTAGGATTGTCGATTTCGAAGTACGTCGTTTGTGACGTGCTTCATAACGGTCATATCTAACTATTAGATCAAGCCTAGGAGTCTTAGGATTCGATCACGGGGCCTCGCGCTCCGTATCGGAACTTTTCTGTGCTCATTAGCCGGAGTAAGAAGGGCCACCGACCGACTAGATGACGATCCAGTCGGTCGGCAATCCTTCTTGGACCGACTAGTGAGCTTTCTAATTTTCTGAGGAAGATACTGTTTATCGTTAGTCGGTCTAAGAAGGTTGGCTGACCGACTAGGTTGCAAACTAGTCGGTCGGCGATGCTTCTTGAACCGACTAACACATCATCTTATTTTTGTATCAGCTACTGTTTACTCTTAGTCGGTCTAAGAACGTTCATCGACCGACTAGATGCTAAACTAGTCGGTCAGTATTTGTTCATGGACCGACTAACTCTAAATCCTATTTTCGTTCAGGAGTTACTGTTTACACTTAGTCGGTCTGCGTTGGTCGACCGACCGACTAGTTGCCAAACTAGTCGGTCAGTGGTTGTTCTTTGACCGACTAACTAGTGATGTAAACCCTAGTTTCCCCAAACTTCTCCAATCTCTTCCAGATTTGATCCTAGGGTTCCCCGGAGTGTTTCTTCTGCCTCCTCTCGGTAAGAAATCGTTCTACCGTTGTTTTCATAACTTATTGATAATTTTGGTGAAACCCTAATTAATTTCATGTTGTTTGTTGATTGTCCCCCAAAACAGCGATTTCCTCGTAGATAGCATCCGTGTGACGAGGTTGATCGTCATCCCCGGTGCTAGGCAAGTGAAACTTGCCACTTAGGGTTTAGGCCATGTTTTAGGCCATTTACTTGTTGTAGGCGTAAAAGAGGCTAGGCGACGAAATGATACTCGCCTAGGCGCAAATTGGGGAATTAGCTTGACAACGAAGTTAATTCCGACTTTTAGCATGTTGCACAATTACCATGTCATGTTTACTTTCAATTAACGGTACGCGAATATGTCATGTCATTGCATTTCGCCTGTCACGTTTAATTTAATTAACGGTACGCAAATAAAATGTCATGACCTCGCATTCTTTAGATATTGCTGTGATTGCGTAGCTTCGCTACAATGTTGTGTTCCTGGCTCGTGTTCCAGAAGCGGGCCATGTGTTGGTTGATAGCCAATGCCCGAATTGCGTGTTCCGGCTAGGTGTTCCCTACGCCATACTAGTGTTCCTGGCTCGTGACCAGAAGCGAGCATAATGAGTTGCTAACCCCAACGCTCGATACATTGAATTGTGAACTAAGAATGCGAGCTCAATGGCGGGGCAACCCTAGGCTCACTAGATGAGCTCAATGTGCAGGGACCCCAGGCTCCATATCGTGTGAATATTGGGTAGTGTTTAGTGCCGATCGGTCTGAAATGCTATGCCATTCAGCGAATGGCGTAAACACCTACAAAATGTGAATGTATTGAATTGATAGTAGCTTGGCTACTCTTGTCTTGTCCCGATAAATTGTTCTCTTGTACAAATTGCCTTGCCATGCTTCAATCGTGCACTCATGTTATAACTGCCATGCATCATACTAAACTACTAGGTTGCTAGTTGCCTTACTTTCAGTTTCCTTGCCCAAGTCTTTTCAGACTTGCTGACATGTGCCCCTTTACTCTTTTGGGTGACACATGTTAGATCCTGAGCCCGAGTACCTTGTTGAGGACGAGGTGGTTGCTGACGCCGAGCCCGAGCTTGTGTTTGACGGGGAGTACGTGGACACTGGGGACCAGTCCTAGTGTCTTCGTGTGTTTTGCTTTTGTTAGACAGTTGTTTTGTTATCGGTGCGTGGCACCTATACTATGTTATGTCGTTTCTTTTGTTGGCCTTGTTCTGGGCCTTTAGACTCTTTTCTTTTAGCCTGGTGGCTTTTCTGGATGTTGAACTTATTTTGATGTTGGACAATATTTGTGAGATGTGAATTTTATTTCAGTCTCTCCTTGTGTTATTATTGCTATTCTGTTGTGGTTACAGGGACCTGTTTATGTATTGTGGACGCTTATCGGGTTTGGGGCTTCACAGCTCCACTCTCGTGCGGACCTTTTCACGTACTCGCCTCCATTTTAGGGAAGCGGGTCGTGACAGGTTTTAGTGGTGGCCCATGCAGGTCTCCTTCTGTAACTGCGATTTTGGAATAGCGATAATAATATTAGAATGTCCAATAAATTAAGTTCGACGTCCGAGTCATAAGCTATGAGTCTAATCTGATTCGTTTTCTGTGTCACTAGATGGCAGGAAGGCGTTTCACCCGTGGTGGGGGCAGTGGTGCGCTCCCTCATGATGAGGAGCCTGAGCGGGAACCCACCAGCGGTGAGATGATGCGGATGATGCTGCAGATGATGCAAGTGCAGCAGGGCGTGCTTTTGCAAGTCCAGAATGCTCCACTTGCTCGAGCTGCCCGGGCTCTTCCGGATGCCCCTCGCTCTGAGCCAGGAGCGAAGCAATTTCGGGAGCTGGGTCCCGCATATTTTGATGGTTCTGAGGGTCCTCTGGCTGCCGATGAGTGGATTCGGAACGTCGAGGACAATCTGAAGATGGCCAAGATCACCCCGGCTGGATGGGTTGATTTGGCGAAGAGGCAGCTCAAGGATAACGCCAGGAATTGGTGGGATGCGGAAGAGAAGTTGTTGGTGGAGCCGATAGCTTGGGCTACCTTCAAGGCCAGATTTGAGGGTGAGTTCTTCCCGAAGGCTGCCAAGGAGGAGATGCTGCAGCGTTTTATCGATTTGAAGCAGGGGAACTCGTCGGTGGACATGTATCACCAAGAGTTCATGAGGCTGAGTCGGTTTGCACCAAAGATGGTGTAGGACGCTGAGGAGAGAGCTCAGAGGTTCCTGCAGGGGCTTGCTTCAGAGCTCCAGAGTTTTGTGACCTCTTCTGACCGGGAATCTTATCAGAAGGTTCTGGTCGCTGCCAAGAGGCAGGAGCTGCTCGTGAACCAAAGGAGGGGGTCTGTTATTGGTGCTGGGAAGAGGCCTGTGGAACAGGCGAGAGCTGTGGTTAGACCTGGATTCAGGCCTAATCAGTCCGCTCAGTTTAAGAGGCCAGGAGGGTCTATTCCGAAGATCTGCCATTTCTGCGGCAAGCCTGGTCACGTCAAGGATCAGTGTCGGAAGTTTCTGGGCCAGTGTCTGGTTTGCGGTGACGCTTCTCATGTCGCGAAGGATTGTCGGCATGCGGATCCGCTGCGGAGGGCTCCTGTTGCAGCCCAGCCGTTGCAGCAGCGAGCGCCTGTTCCTACTGGACGTGGAGCAGCTCTTGTTCCGCAGAGGCAGGCTTTTCGGCAGGCTGTTCCGCCGAGGAGGCAGGCTTTTCTGATGACCGCTGCGGAGAGCGCGGCTGTGGATGAGGTTATCGCAGGTAACCCTCATTCTAGCTATTACTTTCCCATTTGGTCTTGATTGCTAGATTATGTTATTTGCTTGAACTTGCTTGTTTGCTAGACTAGGGTTTGATTGTTAATTGATTGATTAGGTGTGATTTTGGTGTGCACATTTCCTGCACGAGTCCTCTTTGACTCTGGTGCATCGATGTGCATTATTTCTCGGAGCTTCGTGGAGAGGCATTCCTTGTCGACGTCCCCTCTCCCCAAGAGTTGGAATATCGTCACAGGGAATGGTGTGGTCTCGGTGCATCGTGGTTGCAATTCTTGCTCGTTGGTGGTCTGTGGACATGAGCTTTTTGCGGATTTCATTGTCCACGACATCATCAACTATGATGCAGTTCTTGGGATGGATTGGCTGGCGAGCTTCTATGCTACGATCGACTGCAGGAGGAAGAAGGTGGTGTTCGAGATTCCCGGACACCCAGTGTTTGAGTTCAGTCGTGGTAGCAGTTCGCTTGGTCCTGTCAGATTTCGGGCCAGGCCGGTGGAGGCTGTGGCTATGCAGATGGAGTTGGAGTGGCCAGCTGTGGTGCGTGATTTTGGCGACGTCTTCCCCGAGGAGATGTCTGGTTTGCCGCCTGATCGAGCTTTGGAATTTTCTATCGATCTTGTTCCAGGTGCGCAGCCGATTTCGAAAGCGCCGTATCGTATGGCACCTGCGGAGTTGGAAGAGTTGCGGAAGCAGTTGGATGAGCTTTTGCAGAAGGGTTATATTAATCCTAGCGTGTCTCCGTGGGGAGCACCGGTGTTGTTGGTTAAGAAGAAGGATGGTTCGCGTCGCATGTGCGTGGACTATCGGGAATTGAATGCGGTGACCATTAAGAATAAATACCTATTGCCTCGCATCGATGATATTTTTGATCAGCTTGGAGGTTCGAGGGTGTTTTCTAAGTTGGATTTGAGGAGTGGTTACCATCAGTTGAAGGTTAAGAAGGGAGATGTTCCGAAGACAGCGTTCAGGACGAAGTATGGACACTATGAGTTTGTGGTTATGCCTTTCGGCGTAACTAACGCGCCCGCAGTTTTCATGAATCTGATGAACCTGATTTTCTACGACTTTTTGGATAAGTTTGTCGTTATCTTCATTGACGACATTCTGATCTATTCGAAGTCGGAGGAAGAGCATGCCTCGCACTTAAGGACAGTGTTGGAGATTTTGAGGAAGCATCGTTTGTATGCTAAGTTTTCGAAGTGCGAGTTTTGGCTGGATAGAGTTGCTTTTCTCGGGCATGTGGTGACTGGAGATGGTATCTCAGTGGATCCCGAGAAGATTCGGGCCATCAGGGAGTGGCCTGTTCCGTCGTCTGCGTCTGAGATTCGGAGTTTTCTTGGACTTGCTGGTTATTATCGGCGATTCATTAAGGACTTTTCTCGTATTGCTGAGCCGATGACCAGGTTGACGCGGAAGGATGTTGCTTATGTTTGGTCGGGTGATTGTGAGAGGGCTTTTGGTGTTCTGAAGGAGAGGTTGACGAGTGCCCCTATTCTTGTTGTGCCTGATCGCAGCGGTGGATTTGAGATCTTTTGTGATGCTTCTGGCAAGGGTCTCGGTTGTGTGTTGCATCAGCACGGGCATGTTGTGGCGTATGCGTCTCGTCAGCTTAAGGTTCATGAGAAGAATTACCCGACGCATGATTTGGAGTTGGCTGCCGTAGTGTTTGCTCTTAAGATTTGGAGGCACTTCCTGCTGAGTGAGAAAGTGAAGATTTTCACCGATCACAAAAGCTTGAAGTATATTTTCACTCAGAAGGAGCTCAACATGCGACAGCGTCGGTGGTTGGAGCTTATGGCGGATTATGATATTGATTTGCAGTATCACCCTGGCAAGGTGAATGTGGTTCCGGATGCTTTGAGTAGGCTTCCGGCGGTGATGATTTTGACCTCGCAGTGGAGATTGCAGCAGGATTTTTGCGAGTCTGGTGTGGAGATTGTTCTTCCTGGAGAGGCTTCGTCGTTGATGTACATGCAGGTACAGTCGACGATCGTGGATCGGATTAAGGCTGGCCAGGATGAGGATCCGAAGCTGGTGAAGATTCGGGAGATGGTGGAAGCCGGTCTGCGGACTGACTTTTTGATTCATGAGGATGGCTCGCTGAGGTTTGGAGCCAGATTGTGTGTGCCAGCTGGGGATATCAGAGAGGAGCTGATGGTGGAGGCACACAGTTCGCCGTATTCTGTGCATCCTGGTGGCACCAAGATGTACCAGGATCTTCGTCTGAATTATTGGTGGCATGGTATGAAGAGGAGCGTGGCTCGGAGTGTAGCCAAGTGCTTGGTTTGCCAGCAAGTGAAGGCGGAGCATCAGCGTTCGGCCGGGTTGCTACAACCGCTTCCGATTCCGGAGTGGAAGTGGCAGCACATCACTATGGATTTCGTGACTGGACTACCTCGGAGTCCGAAGCAGAATGACGCGATTTGGGTGATCGTAGATCGATTGACCAAATCTGCGCACTTTATTCCGTTCCGAGTGGGACAGTCCACTGAGGCGCTAGCGAGGAGATATATGGAGGTAAAATT
The DNA here is from genome assembly GCA_030789695.1 of Scilla litardierei. Lineage (NCBI taxonomy): Eukaryota > Viridiplantae > Streptophyta > Magnoliopsida > Asparagales > Asparagaceae > Scilla > Scilla litardierei. The sequence continues at coordinate 435,450,649 of CM061142.1, forward strand.
CTTTTACTCTCCGTTTTATTTCCTTTTCCTAGTTTGGATAGTGGTGTAACGTGAATCGTGCAGGAGGTTGTGCGACTTCATGGAGTCCCCGTGAGTATCGTGTCTGACAGAGACACGAGGTTCACATCTCAGTTTTGGCAGAGTTTGCAGAAGAGCTTGGGTGCGCGTCTGAGTTTCAGCACGGCGTACCATCCGCAGACGGATGGCCAGTCCGAGAGGACGATTCAGATTTTGGAAGAAATGCTGAGGGCGTGCATGTTGGATTTCAAGGGTTCGTGGGAGGACCATCTACATCTGGTAGAGTTTTCCTACAACAACAGCTTCCAGGCGAGTATTGGCATGGCGCCTTTCGCCGCTCTTTATGGGAGGAAATGTCGATCGCCATTGAGTTGGGATGACGTTGGAGATCGGGAGTTGTTGGGACCTGAGATGATCGTGGAGGCCGTGGATATCGTCAGGAATATTCGGGAGAGGTTGAGAATTGCTCAGGACCGTTTTAAGCATTGGGCGGATGCTAAACGTCGTCCTTTGGAGTTTCAGCCGGGCGACCATGTGTTCTTGAAGATTTCCCCGAATCGTGGTGTGATTCGTTTTGGGAAGCGTGGGAAGTTGAGCCCGCGATACATTGGACCATTTGACATTTTGGAGAGGGTTGGCGAGGTAGCTTATCGCTTGGCCTTGCCGCCATCTTTGGAAGGAGTTCACAATGTTTTCCATGTGTCTCAGCTTCGTCGATACATTAGCGATCCGTCTCATGCGGTGGATTTTTCGGAGATTACCGTTCGCCCCGATATGACGTATGACCAGCATCCAGTGCAGATTCTGGACAGGCGTCAGAAATCGCTTCGGAACAAGATTGTCAATCTTGTGAGGGTGATGTGGCGACACGGTTCACCAGGAGAGTCTACTTGGGAGAATGAGGATGAGATGCGAGAGCGTTTCCCACTTTTGTTTCCGGACTCGTGAGTTTTTGGAAATTCCGAGGACGGAATTTTTCTTAAGTTGTGGAGGATGTAACGACTGCTTTTCTTGTATCTGATTATAATATAATATAATATATGTTTTGGTGGATTTTCTCCTCTTGTGTGGTTTTCGTCTCCGTAGTTTTCATTTTCGATCGATTCGTCGCATTTTCTCGCTTCTTTCTTAGGATTGTCGATTTCGAAGTACGTCGTTTGTGACGGGCTTCATAACGGTCATATCTAACTATTAGATCAAGCCTAGGAGTCTTAGGATTCGATCACGGGGCCTCGCGCTCCGTATCGGAACTTTTCTGTGCTCATTAGCCGGAGTAAGAAGGGCCACCGACCGACTAGATGACGATCCAGTCGGTCGGCAATCCTTCTTGGACCGACTAGTGAGCTTTCTAATTTTCTGAGGAAGATACTGTTTATCGTTAGTCGGTCTAAGAAGGTTGGCTGACCGACTAGGTTGCAAACTAGTCGGTCGGTGATGCTTCTTGAACCGACTAACACATCATCTTATTTTTGTATCAGCTACTGTTTACTCTTAGTCGGTCTAAGAACGTTCATCGACCGACTAGATGCTAAACTAGTCGGTCAGTATTTGTTCATGGACCGACTAACTCTAAATCCTATTTTCGTTCAGGAGTTACTGTTTACACTTAGTCGGTCTGCGTTGGTCGACCGACCGACTAGTTGCCAAACTAGTCGGTCAGTGGTTGTTCTTTGACCGACTAACTAGTGATGTAAACCCTAGTTTCCCCAAACTTCTCCAATCTCTTCCAGATTTGATCCTAGGGTTCCCCGGAGTGTTTCTTCCGCCTCCTCTCGGTAAGAAATCGTTCTACCGTTGTTTTCATAACTTATTGATAATTTTGGTGAAACCCTAATTAATTTCATGTTGTTTGTTGATTGTCCCCCAAAACAGCGATTTCCTCGTAGATAGCATCCGTGTGACGAGGTTGATCGTCATCCCCGGTGCTAGGCAAGTGAAACTTGCCACTTAGGGTTTAGGCCATGTTTTAGGCCATTTACTTGTTGTAGGCGTAAAAGAGGCTAGGCGACGAAATGATACTCGCCTAGGCGCAAATTGGGGAATTAGCTTGACAACGAAGTTAATTCCGACTTTTAGCATGTTGCACAATTACCATGTCATGTTTACTTTCAATTAACGGTACGCGAATATGTCATGTCATTGCATTTCGCCTGTCACGTTTAATTTAATTAACGGTACGCAAATAAAATGTCATGACCTCGCATTCTTTAGATATTGCTGTGATTGCGTAGCTTCGCTACAATGTTGTGTTCCTGGCTCGTGTTCCAGAAGCGGGCCATGTGTTGGTTGATAGCCAATGCCCGAATTGCGTGTTCCGGCTAGGTGTTCCCTACGCCATACTAGTGTTCCTGGCTCGTGACCAGAAGCGAGCATAATGAGTTGCTAACCCCAACGCTCGATACATTGAATTGTGAACTAAGAATGCGAGCTCAATGGCGGGGCAACCCTAGGCTCACTAGATGAGCTCAATGTGCAGGGACCCCAGGCTCCATATCGTGTGAATATTGGGTAGTGTTTAGTGCCGATCGGTCTGAAATGCTATGCCATTCAGCGAATGGCGTAAACACCTACAAAATGTGAATGTATTGAATTGATAGTAGCTTGGCTACTCTTGTCTTGTCCCGATAAATTGTTCTCTTGTACAAATTGCCTTGCCATGCTTCAATCGTGCACTCATGTTATAACTGCCATGCATCATACTAAACTGCTAGGTTGCTAGTTGCCTTACTTTCAGTTTCCTTGCCCAAGTCTTTTCAGACTTGCTGACATGTGCCCCTTTACTCTTTTGGGTGACACATGTTAGATCCTGAGCCCGAGTACCTTGTTGAGGACGAGGTGGTTGTTGACGCCGAGCCCGAGCTTGTGTTTGACGGGGAGTACGTGGACACTGGGGACCAGTCCTAGTGTCTTCGTGTGTTTTGCTTTTGTTAGACAGTTGTTTTGTTATCGGTGCGTGGCACCTATACTATGTTATGTCGTTTCTTTTGTTGGCCTTGTTCTGGGCCTTTAGACTCTTTTCTTTTAGCCTGGTGGCTTTTCTGGATGTTGAACTTATTTTGATGTTGGACAATATTTGTGAGATGTGAATTTTATTTCAGTCTCTCCTTGTGTTATTATTGCTATTCTGTTGTGGTTACAGGGACCTGTTTATGTATTGTGGACGCTTATCGGGTTTGGGGCTTCACAGCTCCACTCTCGTGCGGACCTTTTCACGTACTCGCCTCCATTTTAGGGAAGCGGGTCGTGACACCTACCCCGCATATGGCGCTCCGGTTTGGGTGGCGAAGCTTTTTAAGCTTGCCCCAGAGGTCTTCACTGGAGGGGGGAGCGAGCGCGTAGCTCGGCCCGTTCCCTTCTCCGGTTTGGGTGGTGAAGCTCCATAAGCTTGCCCTGGAGTCTTTGAGAGGGCGGGTATTAGGCCGTCGCCTCTCTGCAGCCTCTATAGTCGGACGGGTATTGGGCCGTCGCCAACCCAGCATATGGCACTCCGGTTTGGATGGCGAAGCTTTGTAAGCTTGTCCCGGAGGTCTTCACTGGAGGGGGGAGCGAGCGCGTAGCGTGGCCCGTATCCTTCTCCTGTTTGGGTGGTAAATCTCCATAAGCTTGCCTCGGAGTCTTTGAGAGGGTGGGTATTGGGCCGTTGCCTCCCCGCAGCCTCTATAGTCGGACGGGTATTGGGCTGTCGCCTACCCCGCATATGGCGCTCTGTTTTGGATGGCAAAGCTTTGTAAGCTTGCCCCAGAGGTCTTCACTGGAGGGGGGAGCGAGTGAGTAGCTCGGCCTGTGCCCATCTCTGGTTTGGGTGGCGAAGCTCCATAAGCTTGCCCCGGAGTCTTTGAGAGGGCGGGTATTGGGCCGTCGCCTCCCCGCAGCCTCTATAGTCGGACGGGTTTTGGGCCGTCGCCTACCCTGCATTTGGCACTCCGGTTTGGGTGACAAAGCTTTGTAAGCTTGCACCGAAGGTCTTCACTGGAGGGGGGAGCGAGCTCGTAGCTTGGCCCGTGCCCTTCTCTGTTTTGGGTGGCGAAGCTCCATAAGCTTGCCCCGGTGTCTTTGATAGGGCGGGTATTGGGCCGTTCCCTCCCTGCAGCCTCTATAATCGGACGGGTATTGGGCCGTCGCCTAACCTGCTTATGGCGCTCCAGTTTGGGTGACGAAGCTTTGTAAGCTTGCACCGGAGGTCTTTACTGGAGGGGGGGCGAGCACGTAGCTCGGCCCGTGCCCTTCTCCGGTTTGGGTGGCAAAGCTTCGTAAGCTTGCCCCGAAGTCTTTGAGAGGGCGGGTATTGGGCCGTCGCCTCCCCGCAGCCTCTATAGTCGGACGGGTATTGGGTCGTCGCCTACCCCGCCTATGGCGCTCTGGTTTGGGTGGCGAAGCTTTGTAAGCTTGCCCCGGAGGTCTGCACTAGAGGGGGAGCGAGCGCGTAGCTCGGTCCGTGTCCTTCTCTGGTTTGGGTGGCAAAGCTCTATAAGCTTGCCCCGGAGTCTTTGAGAGGGCGGGTATTCGGTCGCCGCCTCCCCGTAGCCTCTTTAGTCGGACGGGAATTGGACCGTCGCCTACCCCGCATATGGCGCTCCTGTTTGGGTGGCGAAGATTTGTAAGCTTGCCCTGGACGCCTTCACTGGAGGGGAGAGAGAGCGCATAGCTCGGCCCGTGTCCTTCTTCGGTTTGGGTGGCCAAGCTCCGTAAGCTTCCCTGGAGTCTTTGAGAGGGAGGGTATTGGACCGTCGCCTCCCCGCAGCCTCAATAGTCGGACGGGTATTGGGCCGTTGCCTACCCCGCATATGGTGCTCCGGTTTTGATGGCGAAGCTTTGTAAACTTGCCCCGGAGGTCTTCAGTGGTGGGGGAAGCGAGCGCGTAGCTCGGCCCGTGCCCTTCTCCGGTTTGAGTGGCGAAGCTCCATAAGCTTGCCCCGGGGTCTTTGAGAGGGCGGGTATTGGTCCGTCGCCTCCCCGCAGCCACTATAGTTGGACGGGTATTAATGGGCCGTCACCTACCACGCTTATGGTACTCCGGTTTGGGTGGCGAAGCTTTGTAAGCTTGCACCGGAGGTCTTCAATGGATGGGGGAGCTAGCGTGTAGCTCGCCCTGTGCCCTTCTCCGGTTTGGGTGGCGAAGCTCCGTAAGCTTTCACTGGAGTCTTTGAGAGGGCGGGTAGTGGGCCGTTGCCTTCCCGTAGCCTCTATAGTTGGACGGGTATTGGGCCGTCGCCTACCTCGCATATGGCGCTCCGGTTTGGGTGGCAAAGCTTAGTAAGCTTGCCCCGGAGGTCTTCACTGGAGGGGGGAGCGAGTGCGTAGCTCAGCCCATGTACTTCTCCGGTTTGGTTGGTGAAGTTCCGTAAACTTGCTCTGGAATATTTGAGAGGGCGGGTATTGGGTCGTCGCCTCCCCGCAGCCTCTATAGTCGGACGGGTATTGGGCCGTCGCCTACTCCATATACGGTGCTCCGATTTGGGTTGTGAAGCTTTGTAAGCTTGCCCCGGAGGTCTCCACTAGAGGGGGTACGAATGTGTAGCTCGGCCCGTGCCCTTCTCCGGTTTGGGTGGCGAAGCTCCGTAAGCTTACCCCGGAGTCTTTGAGAGGGCAGGTATTGGGCCGTCGCCTCCCCGCAGCCTCTATAATCGGAAGGGTATTGGGCCGTCGCCTACCCCGCATATGGCACTCCGGTTTGGGTGGCGATGCTTTGTAAGCTTGCCCCGGAGGTCTTCACTGGAGGGGGGAGCGAGGGCGTAGCTCAGCCCGTGCCCTTCTCCGGTTTGGGTGACGAAGCTCCGTAACCTTGCCCTGGAGTCTTTGAGAGGGCGGCTATTGGGCTGTCGCGTCGCCGCATCCTCTATAGTCCGACGGGTATTGGTCCGTCCCCTACCCCGCATAAGGCGCTCCGGTTTGGGTGGCGAAGCTTTGTAAGCTTGCCATGGAGGTCTTCACTGGAGGGGGGAGCGAGCACGTAGCTCGTCCCGTGTCCTTCTCTGGTTTGGGTGGAAAAGCTCCATAAGCTTGCCACAGAGTCTTTGAGAGGGCGGGTATTGGGCCGTCGCCTCCCGCAGCCTCTATATTCAGACGGGTATTGGGCCGTTGCCTACCCTGTATATGGCGCTCCAGTTTGGATGGCGAATCTTTGTAAGCTTTCCCAAGAGGTCTTCACTAGTGGCGTAGCTCGGCCCGTGTCCTTCTCCGGTTTGGGTGGCGAAGTTTCGTAAACTTGCTCTGGAACCTTTGAGAGGGTGGGTATTGGGCCGTCGCCTCCCCGCAACCTCTATAGTCGGACGGGTATTGGGCCGTCGCCTACTCTGCATACGGCGCTCCGATTTGGGTGGCGAAGCTTGGTAAGCTTGCCCCGGAGGTCTTCACAAGAGGGGGGAGCGAACGCCTAGCTCGGCCCGTGCCCTTCTCCGGTTTGGGTGGCGAAGCTCCGTAAGCTTGCCCCGAAGTCTTTGAGAGGGCGAGTATTGGGCCGTCGCCTCCCCGCAGCCTCTATAATCGGAAGGGTATTGGGCTGTCGCCTACCCCGCATTTGGCGCTCCGGTTTGGGTGACGAAGCTTTGTAAGCTTGCACCGGAGGTCTTCACTGGAGGGGAGAGCGAGCGCGTAGCTTGGCCCGTGCCCTTCTCCCGTTTGGGTGGCAAAGCTCCGTAAGCTTTCCCCGGAGTATTTGAGTGGGCGGGTATTGGGCCGTCGCCTCCCTGCAGCCTCTATAGTCGGACGGGTATTGGGTCGTCGCCTACCCCGCATATGAAGCTCTGGTTTGGGTGGCGAAGCTTTGTAAGCATGCCCCGGAGGTCTTCACTGGAGGGGGAGCAAGCGCGTAGCTCGGCCCGTGTCCTTCTCCGGTTTGGGTGGCGAAGCTCCGTAAGCTTTCCCCAGAGTCTTTGAGCGGGCGGGTATTCGGTCGTCGCCTCCCCGCAACCTCTATAGTCGGACGGGTATTGGGCCGTCGCCTACCCTGCATATGGCACTCCTGTTTGGGAGGCGAGGCTTTGTAAGCTTGCCCCAGAGGTCTTCACTGGAGGGGAGAGCGAGTGCGTAGCTCAGCCCGTACCCTTCTCCGGTTTAGGTGGTGAAGCTCCGTAAGCTTGCCACGGAGTTTTTGAGAGGGCGAGTATTGGGCCATCGCCTCCCTGCAGACTCTATAGTTTGACGGGTATTGGGCCGTTGCCTACCCCGCATATGGCGCTCCTGTTTGGGTGGCGAAGCTTTGTAAGCTTGCCCCGGAGGTCTTCACTGGAGGGGGAGCGAGCGCGTAGCTCGGCCCGTGTCCTTCTCCGGTTTGGGTGGTGAAGTTCCGTAAACTTGCTCTGGAATCATCAAGAGGGCTGGTATTGGGCCGTCACCTCCCCGCAGCCTCTATAGTCGGACAAGTATTTGGCTGCCGCCTACTCCGCATATGGCGCTCTGGTTTGGGTGGCGAAGCTTTGTAAGCTTGCCCCAGAGGTCTTCACTAAAGGGGGAGCGAACTTGTAGCTTGGCCCGTGCCCTTCTCTGGTTTGGGTGTCGGAGCTCCGTAAGCTTGCCCCGCAGTCTTTGAGAGGGCTGGTATTGGGCTGTCGCCTCCCCGCAGCCTCTATAGTCGAAAGGGTATTGGGCTGTCGCCAACCCCGAATATGGTACCCCGGTTTGGGTGGCGAAGCTTTGTAAGCTTGCCTCGGAGGTCTTCACTGGAGGGGGGAGCGAGCGCGTAGCTCGGCTTGTGCCCTTCTCCGGTTTGGGTGGTGAAGCTCCGTAAGCTTGCCCTGGAGTCTTTGAGAGGGCGGGTATTGGGCCGTCGCCTCCCCGCAGCCTCTATAGTCCGACGGGTATTGGGCCGTCGCCTACCCCGTATATGGTGCTCCGGTTTGGGTGGCGAAGCTTTGTAAGCTTGCCCTGGAGGTCTTCACTGGAGGGGGGAGCGAGCGGGTAGCTCGGCCCGTGTCCTTCTCCAGTTTGGGTGGCAAAGCTCCATAAGCTTACACGGAGTCTTTGAGAGGGCGGGTATTGGGCCGTCGCCTCCCCGCAGCCTCTATAGTCGACGGGTATTGGGCCATCACCAACCCCGCATATGGCGCTCCGGTTTGGATGGCGAAGCTTTGTAAGCTTGTCCCGGAGGTCTTCACTGGAGAGGGAGCGAGCACGTATCTCGGCCCGTGCCCTTCTCCGGTTTGGGTGGCGAAGCTCCATAAGCTTGCCCCGGATTTTTTGAGAGGGAGGGTATTGGGCCGTCGCCTCCCTGCAGCCTCTATAGTCGGACGGGTATTGGGCCGTCGCCTACCCAGCATATGGAGCTCCGGTTTGGGTGGCGAAGCTTTGTAAGCTTGCACCGGAGGTTTTCATAGGAGGGGGGAGCGAGCGCGTAGCTCGGCCCGTGCCCTTCTCCGGTTTGGGTGGCAAAGCTCCGTAAGCTTGCCCTGGAGTCTTTGAGAGGGCGGGTATTGGTCCGTCACCTCCCTGCTGCCTTTATAGTCGGACGGATATTGGGCCGTCGCCTACCCCACATATGGCGCTCCGGTTTGGGTGGCGAAGCTTTGTATGCTTTCCCCGGAGATCTTCACTGGAGGGGGAGCGAGCGCGTAGCTCGGCCCGTGTCCTTCTCCGGTTTGGGTGGCGAAGCTCCGTAAGCTTGCCCCGGAGTCTTTGAGATGGCGGGTATTGGGCCGTCGCCTCCCCGCAGTCTCTATAGTTGGACGGGTATTGGACCGTCGCCTACCCCGCATATGGCGCTCCGGTTTGGGTGGTGAAGCTTTGTAAGCTTGCCCCCGAGGTCTTCACTAGAGGGGAGAGCGAGCGGTAGCTCGGCCCGTGCCCTTCTCCGGTTTGGGTGGCGAAGCTCCGTAAGCTTGCCCCGGAGTCTTTGAGAGGGTGTGTATTGGGCCGTCACCTCCCCGCAGCCTCTATAGTCCGACAGGTATTAGGCCGTCGTCTACCTCGCATATGGCACTCCGGTTTGGGTGGCGAAGCTTTGTAAGCTTGCACCGGAGGTCTTCACTGGAGGGGGGAGCGAGCGCGTTGCTCGGCCCGTGCCCTTCTCTGGTTTGGATGGCGAAGCTCCGTAAGCTTGCCCCGTAGTCTTTGAGAGGGCAGGTATTGGGCCGTCGCCTCCCCGCAGCCTCTATAGTCGGACGGGTATTGGGCCGTCGTCTACCCCGCATATGGCACACCGGTTTGGATGGCGAAGCTTTGTAATCTTGCCCCGGAGGTCTTCCCTAGATGGGGGAGCCAGCGCGTATCTCTGCACGTGCCCTTCTCCGGTTTCGGTGGCAAAGCTCCATAAGCTTGCCCCGGAGTCTTTGAGAGGGCGGGTATTGGGCCGTCGCCTCCCCGCAGCCTCTAGTCGGATGGGTTTTGGGCCGTCGCCTACCCCGCATATGGCGCTCCGGTTTGGGTGGCGAAGCTTTGTAAGCTTGCCCCGGAGGTCTTCACTGGAGGGTGGAGCGAGCGCGTCGCTCGGCCTGTGCCCTTCTTCGGTTTGGGTGGTGTAGCTCTGTAAGCTTGCCCCGGAGTCTTTGAGAGGGTGGGTATTGGGCCGTCGCCTCCCTGCAGTCTATATAGTCGGACGGGTATTGGGCCGTCGCATATCCCGCATATGGCGATCCGGTTTGGGTGGAGAAGCTTTGTAAGCTTGTCCCGTAGGTCTTCACTGGTGGGGGGAGCGAGCGTGTAGCTCGGCCCGTGCCCTTCTCCGGTTTGGGTGGCGTAGCTCCGTAAGCTTGCCCCGGAGTCTTTGTGAGGGCGGGTATTGGGCCGTCGCCTCCACGCAGCCTCTATAGTCGGACGGGTATTGGGCCGTTGCCTACCCCGCATATGGCGCTCCGGTTTGGGTGGTGAAACTTTGTAAGCTTGGCCCGGAGGTCATCATTGGAGGGGGAGCGAGCGCGTAGCTCGGCCCGTGCCCTTCTCCGGTTTGGGTGGCGAAGCTCCGTAAGCTTGCCCCGGAGTCTTTGTGAGGGCGGGTATTGGGCCGTCGCCTACCCCGCATATGGCACTCCGGTTTGGGTGGCGAAGCTTTGTAAGCTTCGGAGGTCTTCACTGGAGGGGGAGCAGCGCGCAGCTCGGCCCATGCCCTTCTCCGGTTTAGGTGGCGAGGGTTGGCCCTGCCCCAGAGTCTTTGTCTTAAACTGAAACTTTCAAGTGGAGAAGGCTAGTTCTGAAGATGCGAAAAAAAGCATTTCATTACAGGCTTACTATCACTGGCAACATTGTAATAGGCGCTCCGCGTTTCACGGGTGGGCCAGCTCGCTCCTGTCGAGGGTCGTTGGTATGTATGCAGCTGACCGATGATGTCGATGATGTCGCCGGGTCCTTCTCGTTTTGCTGCCAGCTTCCCTTGGCGTGTGATCTCGTCGGGCTTGGAGGTGGCGCCTTTGAGGACCAGATCACCGGTCCCGAAGCTCCGTTTTCTCACCCAGGAGTGGTAGTGCCGATGAAAACGGTCTTGTCTGCCCCTGCGGCCACGGGTACCTTCTCGACTTCTTCAGCAAGAGTTGTTCATTGGTTGCAAAAGTCCTCTCTCTCAGAAAGGAGGTCGATTGACATGGCCTGCTCTGTACCCTTGTGCTTGGTTGACCCCACGTGACAGTTCCTAGATAGCTTCTGGCTCCCCGGCACTAACCCCACTCCTCACGGAGTTTGGAACTTGACCATCTAATGGAGCAGGCTGGGGAGCGCTTCGATGGCCGTTATGTATGGTTGCCCTATGATCCTGTTGTACGCCAACGCGATGTCGATGACAACGAATTGCATCATGCGAGTGACAACCCTTGGTTCCTCTCCGAGTGACACCGGTAGGGTGATCACCCCACAATGGGAGTCGAGTGGCCAGTAAAGCCGACGACGGGCCCAGTGCAAGGCCTCAGGTCCGCCTGCCCCAGCCCCATCAACTCTACCATCGACATACATAGGATGTCGCAAGAGCTCCCAGTGTCGATTAGGAGGCGGCTGATGACGGCAGTCCCTATCTGAGCCTCGATGGCGATGGCGTCGTCATGCGGTAGCTCGATTCCCTCCAGATCTTCGTCGGTAAAGGTGATGGGAGGTCGGGCTACCCTTCTCCCCTTCACATCACCGTCGAGACCCGCTGCCATCACCTGCCACGCAGAGGCCTTCCTGCTTGACGACGACGTCCCTCCAGAGAATGGCACGCCACATATTTACGCCTTCTATGCGCATGACTGGCTTCGGCAGGCGAGGTTCCTCCCGCTCATTGTCCGGTGGCGGATCCGGCGTCCGCGCTCCTTACGGGGCCCCCTCCTCCTGGATTGGCCTTCTGCGCTCCACGAAGCCTCCCAGGTGACCCGCCTGGATCAATTGCTCGATCTCCCTCTTGAGGGTGTAGCAATTGTCTGTATCATGACCATGGTCCCGATGGTACCGACAATACTTTCAGAGATCCCGCTTAGCCAGGTCAGACTTCATTTCTCTGGGGGTCTAGCAGCAGTCCAGCCCTTGCCGTCGCGGCCAACACCTCTATCATGGGGGCATTGAGCTGTGTGTACTGGGCCTGCAGTGGACCCTTAAGCATTGGGATCGCTCGGGTGGGCTCTCGGGCCAGAGCAAACTCACGCGTCGGGCCTGGACGGTCTTGCGGGCGACGCCCAGCGGGGTCCCGCCTTGGTTGAACCGGCTGGTCACGGCCTCGGGGCATATCTTCTTGCTTCGGCCTGGGATAGGACCGAGGCTCGCCCTGGGACGATCTTATCGAGGTGGCCGGTTCCTTTGCACCGAGCGTCTCCTCGGTCAGCGCGTACCTCTCCGCCTGCGGCACCAACGCGCCGTAGTCGGTCGGCGGGTCTCAGAGCAAGGATTTCCGGAGGCTCCGATTCCGTAGTCCCGTCTTGAAAGCTAGCATGAGCACTTCATCGACGCAGGCCACCACCGCCCGCCTCTCATCCTGGAAGCGGCGCAGGTATTTCCCAGTCGTCTCTCCTTCCCCTTGGATGATCGTGCTGAGGTAGTCCAAGGGCTTCTTCTTTACGCGCCCGGCCCGGAACTCTTGGCAGAACTTGTGGGATAGTTCGCTGAAGCTCCCAATGGATCTTGCCAGCAAGCCATAGTACCATTCCAGCGCCGTGTCCTTTAGGCTCTGCGAGAAGAGCCGGCACAAGAACACGTCAACCACATCTTATGCCTGCATCGCCCCCCGGTACTGTTGTACGTGGGAGAGGGGGTCGCCTCTCCCACCGTAAGTGGCCAGATGGGGGACCTTGAACCTAGCGGGTCTTGGGGCCGACGTGATCCACCGTGCCAACGGCGTGGCCTCCTCGGGGTAGGCGGGGCGTTCCGGCGCGTGTCCCCTCCGCCACTCTGGGGTTTGGCTCCGGTCCCGCCTCGGCTGCCGTCGGTCATCATACCACGGGGAATAACGACGCGGTCATCGGGGAGGGCTCCCTCTGCGAGCTGGGGATTCGGCAGGCGGCGGGCTGCGGTCATCCCAGTATCGTCGGCCCATTGTCGTCTCCTCCGGGGCCTCCCTCCGCTCTTGATTCTCCCTTAGTAGCCTTTTGCGCTCCGCGGCGTGGAAGCGGAGCTGTTGACGAACGGCCTTCTCGCCTAGATGATCTGGGGAGAAACACCGACGGGGTGGACTTCGCCCCCGAGGTGGGGTCCCGGCGATCGACGGGCTGTGTAACGACCACTTTTCGTTGTACTTTGTTCGTGCATGTGCTTTTGACCGTGCACGTGTTTATTTTAGACTTTATTTGATTGTGAACACTTTTGTGTGATATTCCGTTGTGAACGCCTCTGAGAGTATTAAATAGTGGCACTATCTTGGAACAACACTTCTCGAGTCGTTTTCCCACAATTTAACCTTACTTGATGAGACGTGACGATTTTCACTTTTGACGGGAGACGTTTCTATTTTTAGTTTCGTCGTCCGACCTCAAAATTGAGATCCGTCTTCTTAGTTAGCTCACTTTCGTCATCACGACCACCCCGATATTTATTTTATAATTTTTGGAGTTTATTTGACCACTTTTATATTTTTAACAAGGTTTATAATATTTTTAATAATTAATTTTTAAATTATTTTCCGCCAAATAAAATTTATTTGAGTTTTAAACGTATTAAAGAATTTTTGAGCCAATTTCCAGCTCATTTGGACCGGGTCAAATCCTTGGGTGAGTTGGAGAAGTTGAATTTCAAATTTTAAATATTTTTGAACTTCTAATCCTATTAGATTTAGCCCTAGACCAAGTCAACCCATCTACACTATATAAACAACCCCTAGGAAGACCTATTTTCGCAAGAAATTAACCCTAGCCTCTTCCAAAACCCAAATTTGACGTTGCGACGATTCGTCGCAACGTTGCGACGAGCAGCTGCCGCACCGACCGAGAAAACCAAGCCAAATCCCCCGCTCCGATCGCTAGCCGCCCCCGCTCACGCTCCGCTCCGCATCGCAGCACAGCCGTCCTGCTCCGTTCCATCGGTCTGACCGAGGGCTTGGCCCGCATCCCCGCTCCGCACCGTCGCCCGCAGCTGTCGCTCCGCATCGCCCGTGCCTGATCGAAGCGCCCGCTCGCATCGCCGCTCGCCGCTTCAATGCAACGTTGCAAACGTTGCAACGACCCGCTCCAAGCGCCCGACCGACCCGATCTCCCGCACCGACCGAAGGACAGCCCCGCACCACAGCTGCGACTGACCCCCGATGCTGCACAGCGCCGCTCTCCCGCGTCTGACCGAGCCAAGTCCCCGCATTGGCTGTGTACGACCGAGAGCCACTCGTCACAACCCCGCATCCGTCGCACCACTTGCCTCCGTGGGCCCCCCCAAGTTCTCCAGAGGTATTGTGGGTCCCCCAAAGGTCCCTAGGACTACTATGGGCCCCACCTAGGTGCGTGCTCTTCGACGATTTGCCGCGTACGACGTTGCGACACGTCGTAGCCCGTCGTCGCACGTGTTAGCTTTGGAATCTGGAATCGTCGCTCCGATTGATTGCTCTGAAACTTCCAACGAGGAATCTAATTGGAATCTGGATTTGGAGCGCGATATTATTATTCCAACCCCCGGCGTCGCTACCCGACGCCGGTGTAGCTTTCGCGTCGTGTTGAGGTATCGCTTTGCACCCCTAGGACCCCCAACCCAATTGCATGCTAATCAAGACTAAAAATCAGTATTTTTAAAGTATTTTAAATGTTTTAGAATTCACTAATCAAGATTAATAAAACGGATGTAGGCCGGTGGACTTGTGCACGTAGGAATTGTGACTTTGGACTCGTTGGACGTTGTTTCCATGACGTGATAGTTGCAGGCAAGTGAAACTTGCCAACTCTAGTGTAGGGCCATGTTTTTAGGCCACTTCCTTGTTTTTAGCGTAAAAGAGACTAGTCAGTGAAATGATAGCTGGCTAGACGCCTACTTGATCTAGTTTGACAACGAAACTAGATCCGTCACCTAATTGATCTAGCTTGACAACGAAGCTAGATCCAACTCTTTAAACTTGTTGTTCATGCATACTAAACTGTCACGTTTACTTTCCTTACCTGTACGCTTTACTACTTGTCATGTCATGTCATCCATGCATTGAATGTCGCATTCGTAGCACACGCTACAATACTTGTACTCGTACTTCCTTGTCCGGCTAGGTGCACCCCTATGCCATACTTGTTAAAAACACTTCCTGGATCGTGATCCAGAAGCGAGCATTCCATGTTCGGGGGTAAGGCCCTGGCTCGATACACGTGGAGGGGTAGGGATAAACGGTTACTTGAGCTTAGGAGTTGGCCCGCGCAGCCACTCTAGCCAAAAGACGGAATCTCTGTGCACGAGGTGCTTACTTTACTTGTCTTGTACTTGTCCTGTGAATGATTCATGCCATGCCATGCTCGTACTTTACTTTACTTTACTTTACTTTACCTGTTGCACTCATTACTTTAACTGCCATGTCATCGCATCATGCTAGAACTGCTAGGTTGCTCTACTTGTACCTACTTTCAGTTTCCTTGCACAAGTCTTCCAGACTTACTGACATGTGCCCCTTGCTCTTTTGGGTGTCACATGTTAGACCCTGAGCCAGAGACAGTTGCCGAGGACGAGGTGTTTGCTGGCGCTGAGCCCGAGCCTACGTTCGTTGAGGAGTTTTGTGGACACCGGAGACCTTTCTTGGTGATTTTGCTGAGTTCCTTTTGTTTTAGGCTTTGTTATTAGTTGTCGGTGCGTGGCACCTTTGTTTGTACGCTGTACTTTTGTTGGCCATGTTTGGGCCTTTAGACTCTCTTTTATTTTAGCCTGGTGGCTTTTTCTGTGATGTTGAAACTTATTTTATGGATATTCCGAGATATCTCTTTGTCCCATTTCATTATTATTATCTTTGTTTCGTTCGCGTTGCAAGGACCTGCAGTTTTAAATTTGATTGACGCTTATCGGACTTGCAGCTTTGCAGCTTCAAGTCTGAGCGGACCTTCTCACGCTTCGCCTCCATATTTCTGGGAAGCGGGGCGTGACAGGTTTTGTTGGTGGCCCATGCAGGTCTAGTCTTGCAATTGCGAACTAACGGAACAACGATAATAATGGAATGTCCATTAAATAAATTGCAACATCCGAATAATAAGCCCTGAGTCTAGTCGTTTTCTTATGACACTAGGTGGTAAGAAGACTTAGTTAGACGTCTGTGCTTGCTAGTTAAAGGCCCCTGATTGTTAGTTAGACTCCCTTCTAGCAATTGACTTGATCGTCGTAGGGGTTACCTTAGTGGCCCTTGTCTACCCCTGACCATATTAGACTTCTAGAATTTCCTTTAGTCGTTCGCTTGGGTTCATCGATTTCGGACCAAGCTGAACGCATTTCGTTTCCATCTAGCTCCTTAGAAAGTCTTAGCGCTTACTTCTTCATCTTTAGTTGGTCGACCGTAGGAGTTTCCACGTAGATCCTTCAGATTCATATCCTAGGCGTATGTATGTTCTGATCATCTGACCGTTTTCCTTGCCTCGATTCCCGAGATCGCCTCATGACGATCGTCGTCAATTTTCGACCCTCTCCATTACAAACCTGAATCTTCTGAAAGTATTTTTCGATTTCCTCTTTCCCTAAGTTTAAATTTGTTCAAAATTTTTATATAAATATACTTACCTTTGTACTCCTCGTTGATTTAATTTTTTTTTAAATTTTTGTCGAAATTTTTGAATAATAGTTTATAATACTTTTTCACCCTACACTCTCGTACCTATGAAAATACATATTTCCTTTCATATATTAATTTTATTCTGAACCGTACTTTTGCTTTGCCCAATTCGATTTATAATTCTCCTTCTTATTTGTGTTATACGAACGATACGTCGTGTTTACTTTAATATACTTTCAAGACACATGGAGTTTCAGCTTTCAGCAAGTTGGTTTTTGCTCGTCGTTTTCGCTACTTCAGATTTTTGCAAAATTACTATTTTCATAACCACTTCCTGCTTTAGACCCTCCCTGATTTGATTTTAAGGATTTGCTATTCGATCTTGATAATTCTTATACTAAGTCATTATTATTTTCTTTCCGCTCACCATACACGCTTTTAGAAAAAAAATTTCTAAACCAAATTGAATTTCAATTATTTTTATATCCGTACCAGACTTGTTGTGCTCGTATATTAAGAACCCGGTGTAAATCAGTTTCTCATTTTTGGCAAACCATGGTTCTCTAAAAGTAGTTTCAATATTGATTATTTTAAATCTTCCATAGCCTAAAAGTTTTGAAAGCATTTAACCTGAGTTTAAATTCTTCTGTTACTTAATTCCATTCTTTGACTTTCAAAAACTTTTGGCAACATTATATTAAATTCCTGACGTATAAAATTTTCTGAAAAATTTTGTCTTTAATGTCCGTGTGAACGATTTACTTTCTTTTCTTAATGACTTGTGATAAGCCATTAAGACATTTTCTCTTATTATGAATATTCGACTCAAATTTATTTTGAACAACTCGTTTTATCGATCTCCAAATATTTCTTTCCAGACTGGGATTTCAACTTTGAAGTACAACAGTTTTCAAACTCCACGTATTTTAGCTTATGCTATTTACCCTATTATCTCTTCTGTATCCTATTTAAGCATCTCCACATCTCCTTTTCCCTCAACCTAAACATCACCATTGAGCCAATGTTTTCCCTAACCAAGCCGTCTCCTTGTATTCGTCCTATCTGAACTCGTGCTTATCGATCCTTCCCTCGTCACGCTCTCGACCTCTCTTTATTGCTTAGGCCTTAGGGTCCGTCAATGTCTGTGTCAACTCTTAATTGTTAGTAGGCCATTGGACCTTGTGAGGTAGTCGTTGTGCACGTACCTAAGTTGTGTACGTGGGTTGGATGAGTATCACCCCATAGTATGTTGATGCTTGCCTATTGTGTGATATATGTGTGTGTGTGTGTGTGTGTATATATATATATACTGGGAGTTATTCGTGATAGTATGAAGTGATTGTGTGTTAGAATTTATAGACTCTTGTGTGGATAGCTATACCATACTAGGGATGCATGTGTATATAAGAGTTAGTGTTGGAATGTGTAATGGAGTGTATGTAGTTAGAGATACTTGCCATGGTTGAAATAAAATGATTGGTAAAGCTATGTGTATGCTAGGTGTGATAATAATAGGTGTACGTATAGTTAAGTGAGTGGGACTATTATATGACCCATATATTAGTACGTATGAGTATGTGCTCGTAGGTAGATATGTATCGTGCTTAGACGTAAGTAGTTAAGTTCGTTGCATGAGTATATAGGTGATATATATGGTAGTAGGGTTATGACTTTGATTGGTACTGATTGCTTTTACGGGATGCTGCATGCGTGCATACCATGAGGTATACACGACTATTGCACATCTTAATTATGTATGTATAGATGTATTAGTATACTAATTATAGGTAGTAGGCTATGGTGTGAATATATATATGTTACATGTGTGTGTGACTATACGATGTATGTGTATGTATCAAGGAGTGTATTATAAATATACGTGTGCTGATGTCTGTATTATTACGGTATATAGAATGATTGAACTACGTGTGTATTGCCTGACTAAATATTAAGTGTGATTGATTTATGGAATGTATACGATTGTATTGGTAGGCATATATATATAATGGAGTGGTATTGGTATATGTATGAATGTCGTGTTACGTATATAGAATATTCTGATATGTGTACTGAGTCTCACTCAAGCTTGAGTGGGTATCCTCTAAGTATATTGAATGAATGTTTGTAGTTGAATATAGCAATGTTTGATGTATGTATAGTGATAGGAGTGTTTGTGCCTGGTTGTGTTACACACATGATTGTGGGTCGCTACGCCAGTATATAGTCATAGGTGTTGGTCTTGTGGTATAGTTAATTACTAAGGACTTGCCCGTGTGAACATATGTGTACTAGCTAAAACTAGGTGTGTATGTGAGCTAGTTATATAATGATATGATTGGTATATGTGAATGAAATGTTAGTGTGCGTGGGTATGCACCATGCACGGGTAAGTATGTGCTTAGTTATAGGTATTGATGACTACGATATATGTGGCATGTCGTAAATATAGTTATAGGACCGTATGTGATGAGAATATATGGTGAACTATTTGCATGCATTGAATGACTATATGTCGTGAAATTATAGTAGTGGTGAATGTATATTAGATATAGTGAACTTGATTTAATAATGGTATGGTGTGACTATATGTGTTGAGATGTTTGGTATTGGATGAATATTAAAGGGTAGTATACCCTTGATGTTTTTGCATAGGTAGCTATCTATACGTAGAGCAATGATTGTATTTGCTAGTATGAGATCATACTTATATAAGTATCTGAACTATTGATTTGTGAGTAGCAGTTATATAAGGGGTGTATGTTTATATATATATATGATTGAAATACATGTATGAATTTGACTGACTATAATAGGTATAAATGTATAACGTACGTGAATATATATAAATATATATATGTGTTGGTAGTATTAATGTTTGACTACCTAGTGCATATATAAGCACTTGTAATGACTATACCTGGTTGAATTATAATATGACTTGATTGGGGTAGTTACTAGAGCGACTAGCTATATTAGAAAGTCCGAGGACGGACTTTATTCTAAGGTGTGGAGGATGTAACGACCACTTTTCGTTGTACTTTGTTCGTGCACGTGCTTTTGACCGTGCACGTGTTTATTTTAGACTTTATTTGATTGTGAACACTTTTGTGTGATATGCTGTTGTGAACGTCTCTGAGAGTATTAAATAGTGGCACTATCTTGGAACGACACTTCTCGAGTCGTTTTCCCACAATTTAACCTTACTTGATGAGACGTGACGATTTTCACTTTTGACGGGAGACGTTTCTATTTTTAGTTTCGTCGTCCGACGTCAAAATTGAGATCTGTCTTCTTAGTTAGCTCACTTTCGTCATCACGACCACCCCGATATTTATTTTATAATTTTTGGAGCTTATTTGACCACTTTTATATTTTTAACAAGTTTTATAATATTTTTAATAATTAATTTTTAAATTATTTTCCGCCAAATAAAATTTATTTGAGTTTTAAACGTATTAAAGAATTTTTGAGCCAATTTCCAGCTCATTTGGACCAGGTCAAATCCTTGGGTGAGTTGGAGAAGTTGAATTTCAAATTTTAAATATTTTTGAACTTCTAATCCTATTAGATTTAGCCCTAGACCAAGTCAACACATCTACACTATATAAACAACCCCTAGGAAGACCTATTTTCGTAAGAAATTAACCCTAGCCTCTTCCAAAACCCAAATTTGACGTTGCGACGATTCGTCGCAACGTTGCGACGAGCAGCTGCCGCACCGACCGAGAAAACCAAGCCAAATCCCCCGCTCCGACCGCTAGCCGCCCCCGCTCACGCTCCGCTCCGCATCGCAGCACAGCCGCCCCACTCTGTTCCCTCGGTCTGACCGAGGGCTTGGCCTGCATCCCCGCTCCGCACCGTCGCCCGCAGCTGTCGCTCCGCATCGCCCGTGCCTGACCGAAGCGCCCGCTCGCATCGCCGCTCGCCGCTTCGTTGCAACGTTGCAAACGTTGCAACGACCCGCTCCAAGCGCCCGACCGACCCGATCTCCCGCACCGACCGAAGGACAGCCCCGCACCGCTGCTGCGACCGACCCCCGCTGCTGCACAGCGCCGCTCTCCCGCGTCTGACCGAGCCAAGTCCCCGCATTGGCTGTGTACGACCGAGAGCCACTCGTCGCAACCCCGCATCCGTCGCACCACTTGCCTCCGTGGGCCCCCCAAGTTCTCCAGAGGTATTGTGGGTCCCCCAAAGGTCCCTAGGACTACTGTGGGCCCCACCTAGGTGCGTGCTCTTCGACGATTTGCCGCGTACGACGTTGCGACACGTCGTAGCCCAACGTCGCACGTGTTAGCTTTGGAATCTGGATTCGTCGCTCCGATTGATTGCTCTGAAACTTCCAGCGAGGAATCTAATTGGAATCTGGATTTGGAGCGCGATATTATTATTCTAACCCCCGGCGTCGCTACCCGACGCCGGTGTAGCTTTCGCGTCGTGTTGAGGTAACGCTTTGCGCCCCTAGGACCCCCAACCCAATTGCATGCTAATCAAGACTAAAAATTAGTATTTTTAAAGTATTTTAAATGTTTTAGAATTCACTAATCTAGATTAATAAAACGGATGTAGGCCGGTGGACTTGTGCACGTAGGAATTGTGACTTTGGACTCGTTGGACGGTGTTTCCTTGACGTGATAGTTGCAGGAAAGTGAAACTTGCCAACTCTAGTGTAGGGCCATGTTTTTAGGCCACTTCCTTGTTTTTAGCGTAAAAGAGACTAGTCAGTGAAATGATAGCTGGCTAGACGCCTACTTGATCCAGTTTGACAACGAAACTAGATCAGTCACCTAATTGATCTAGCTTGAAAACGAAGCTAGATCCAACTCTTTAAACTTGTTGTTCATGCATACTAAACTGTCACGTTTACTTTCCTTACCTGTACGCTTTACTACTTGTCATGTCATGTCATCCATGCATTGAATGTCGCATTCGTAGCACCCGCTACAATACTTGTACTCGTACTTCCTTGTCCGGCTAGGTGCACCCCTATGCCATACTTGTTAAAAACACTTCCTGGATCGTGATCCAGAAGCGAGCATTCCATGTTCGGGGGTAAGGCCCTGGCTCGATACACGTGGAGGGGTAGGGATAAACGGTTACTTGAGCTTAGGAGTTGGCCCGCGCAGCCACTCTAGCCAAAAGACGGAATCTCTGTGCATGATGTGCTTACTTTACTTGTCTTGTACTTGTCCTGTGAATGATTCATGCCATGCCATGCTCGTACTTTACTTTACTTTACTTTACTATACCTGTTGCACTCATTACTTTAACTGCCATGTCATCGCATCATGCTAGAACTGCTAGGTTACTCTACTTGTACCTACTTTCAGTTTCCTTGCACAAGTCTTCCAGACTTGCTGACATGTGCCCCTTGCTCTTTTGGGTGTCACATGTTAGACCCTGAGCTAGAGACAGTTGCCGAGGACGAGGTGTTTGCTGGCGCTGAGCCCGAGCCTACGTTCGTTGAGGAGTTTTGTGGACACCGGAGACCTTTCTTGGTGATTTTGCTGAGTTCCTTTTGTTTTAGGCTTTGCTGTTAGTTGTCGGTGCGTGGCACCTTTGTTTGTACGATGTACTTTTGTTGGCCATGTTTGGGCCTTTAGACTCTCTTTTATTTTAGCCTGGTGGCTTTTTCTGTGACGTTGAAACTTATTTTATGGATATTCCGAGATATCTCTTTGTCCCATTTCATTATTATTATCTTTGTTTCGTTCGCGTTGCAAGGACCTGCAGTTTTAAATTTGATTGACGCTTATCGGACTTGCAGCTTTGCAGCTTCAAGTCTGAGCGGACCTTCTCACGCTTCGCCTCCATATTTCTGGGAAGCGGGCCGTGACAGGCTGTGTTCGTTCATGTGTCGCCCGCCCATCATCGACACCTCCGGGATCTCCCGGTTCACCTCATTCTCCCTTCGGAGCCTTTCGTGCTCCGCGGAAACGAAGCGGAGCTGTTGTCGGGCCGTCTCTTCGTCGAGAAGGGCTTGTCGGGCGGCCTCGGTCGCCTCATCCAGATGCCTCTGAGCGGTCGTCGCTTCCTCTTGGCGCCTTCGCCACCGGGCAATCTCTATTTCTTCCTCCAAGAGCTTCTGTTGGGCCGCAATCTCCTCGGCGAGCCCTTTGTCCCCCATCTCCTCGACGAACTGAGGGTGGAGATTCCCTTACATTCGGGGGCTCAGAGGGACCCGGGGTACCTCGGCTCTGGCCGTTGCAAAACCCTCCATCATCTTGGCGAAGGCCTCAAAGCTCTGTTGTACCGCGCGGGCCGAGGCCTGGACCGTTTCGGCCTCCACCTCCTGGGGTGGATTAGTCACAGGAGTCCCGGGATGGGAGTGGGATTCTTGATCCATGGGATCCTTTCCGTGGTCAGGATTTCGGTTGACTGGTATGGGATTTGACATGGGTGTGACCCTTCGTTCACACAGACGGCGCCAATTGTTGCAGTGTAGAACTCGCGTACAATGAATTTATATTATGGGGAACCAAGGGCACGGTGGTTATGCTAATGACAGGATTAGGATAGGCTATTTGACAGGTGGTTAGGGGGTAATGGGGCTAAACTTGTAGCGGGAGCTGACCACGATGTCGAATCCGGGGGGATGCAGTGAAAGGGCCGAACTGCTTAGATTGATGGCGAGCACGACCGATGACGATGAGCTGACCTGTGCAAGGAGAAACTCGTCAGAAAGGCCGGGTTGGGGTCCAACCCTTAGGCTCTCTGATGCCTAAGTCAGTAACAGGACTTAAAGCAGGGGCTAGGCACGTAGGTCGGACTTAGGGTGAGCCAGCCGTACGTGACGAGCTATGAGTGGAAGAACAAAGATATAGACGACCTTTGCCCTTGTGTGTGAGTAATGAAATTGAGAGTAAATTTACCAACCCCTTCTCCGTAAGAAGTAAAGGGGCATTTATACCTGTCGGAAGGCGGTTAGGTGGGGCTGATCTAGCATGCTGACTTGGCGTACTGAGCTGGCCCTGCTGTCAGTGGAAGCTTCGGACGATGATGTCAGGAACAGGAGTGTCGGCCACGCTTTTGTCAGACGGTACAACGGTCAGGGGCGCTTTTGTCAGGGTGTCAGGGCCGAAAGCATTAAGTGTCAGGGGCAGCGGCCAGTGGGTGCTTTGTGAGATGGTCGGGCGGCGTTAGTGTCAGTAGTGTCCTTCGTACTAGGTTGTTTGTCGTGTCCGATGCGCCAAGGAGTCGTCGGTGTGCATCCGAGGTACGACGCTATCGATGGGGTCACCAGGTCGCCCTGGTTGGAGGGCACGTTGTCCGACAACACGCGTTGTGCGTTATTCCCGGCGAGCAGTTGGGGGGGGAGTCGGGTGACGACCGGGACCCTGGAGGAGTGAGGCTCCGCCTCCGCCCGTAGTAGGGTGCGCTCTTTGTTCGGCCGTGTCTTCGGGGTAACCTGGCGCTCTGCCGTTGGCAGGTTAAGTGTGCACGGTCTTTGAACTCGCGGGATCGGCGCCCTAGCTCTGGGCCCACTGGCCTTCGGGACGGAAGAACGACGTAGGTTGGGTGTTAGGTGACCGGGGTTAGAAAGTCGAGCTATCACGATTTTTAGGTCGTAACAACTTATATAACGGACTTTATATGACAGTATAGCATATATATAATTATATTTGCATATTAGCCCAACGTTGAATTAAGATCCAACTACGATGGATAAGTTCCAACAGTGTCACACGTCAAAAAGCGTTCGTCCTCGTTAGGGGGAAGCGGGCCTTGGCCTCATCGTGGATAGCACAGACCTAAAAGAGATTGGTTTTATGGTAAACAATATGGGAAAAGGTGGCTTGGGTTTCGAATTGCACGAAGAAACGTAAGCATGATCTCTGGAGCCGTCATCCTAGAAGATTCAGCCGCATCAATGTAACGACAACCACAGTTCACACTATATAAATTTATTATTTGTAGTGCATATATCTTCGAATATTTTGTGGTGCAACAAGCTCCGATAATCTATGCATCTAAGTGTTTGGATCGATCCACATTCTGATCAATTTTTAAGGTGACAAAGATCATTTACCTTCATCTAAGATCCCACTTTTGAAGGTTCTCTCAACGAATTGTGCTCCTCTTTGGGGAGGGGAGGGATTTATCTCAGTTCCTTGTTGTCGAGCTCTGATTTTAATTTTTGGGGTTATTTACGTATTAATATAGTGAACCCAATAACCCCATGATTATCCTGCGGGTTCAGCGTAACTATGATCTATCTTTGTATGCAAATATATAACGAATGAATCTAGGTTTCATACAATAATAGGGCAGGGTTTTTTTTTTTTGGAAAGCACAGACACAGATCGTTCTCAGCTTCAAAAGCTAGACCATATCCCTTGATATGGAGCCTCCACTACCGAGGCATCTCCAGGGGGAGAGGGGAGAGTCTTCTTGGCTCATCATTGAAGATCGTTACACGTGGAAGACGGCTTGCTGATGTGTCCACATGTCAGTGGTTCCGCTGCGGGCCCGATGTCCGACTTGGCTGTTGACGTGGAGAGCCCCGGGGGCCTTTTCCAGGCTCGCAGTGGATGATTTGTCTGCCCGCAAATGGCCTTTGCAGGCTCGCTGCGGGTCCTGCGTCTAGGTATATAGCTTACTGCCCAAGAAGCACATGATTTGGTTTGCTGATGTGTCCACATGCGGGTGGTTCCGCTGCGGGCCCGATGTCCAACGTGGCTGTTGACGTGGAGAGCCCCCGAGGCCTTTTCCAGGCTCGCAGCGGATGATTTGTCTGCCGCTAATGGCCCTTGCAGGCTCGCTGCGGGTCCTGCGTCCAAGCATAGCTTACTGCTCGAGAAGCACAGTGATTTGGTTTGCTGATGTGTCCACATGCGGGTGGTTCCGCTGCGGTCCCGCCGTCCAACGTGGCTGTTGACGTGGAGAGCCCCGAGGCCTTTTCCAGGCTCGCTGTGGATGATTTGTTTGCCCGCAAATGGCCTTTGCAAGCTCGAGGGCCGGGCCCACAAATGCCCGCAAATTTGCTCAGGTTGTGAGGATCAAATTTAGATCACGGAGTTATTGCTTAAGAAGCCTAGTTATTTGGTTTGTGTTAGTGGGCTTTGTGCTTGGTTTCATTTTTATTTATTTTTATTTTTTATTTTTTAAAATGCATGTAAGTTTACTAGGGATGTAAATGGATCTGCTGCGGATCGAATATTTGTTTTTATATGCTGATTCGAAAGTATTATTCAAATATAGATGCACACATGATAATATGTGCAATGTTGTGAATGAGTATTTACTGGGTTGATGAGTTATTGGGCCAACCTAAGTGGTTGGGCCCATACCCACTTGTATTCTCCCCTTTGGCTATAAATATAGACTTGAGGGCTCTCCCCTCAGTAGTTGATTCATAACACGTTATCAGCACGAGTCTCTAAAAATTTTTTTTTTCCACAAATTTTTTCCGTTCGTTGGGAAGGCGAAGGCGAAGGCGAGACGGGAGATCCACGAGCGCGGTGCAAGGCTTCCTTCATCAAGGGTCGTCATCCGCGTAGGGCTTCGAGCAACCGTCGCTATATCCGGAGGACGGATATAGAGGTAAAAACACTAAAAACGATATTTTTAATCATACGTATGATTACCCCTCCCCTAGTCTCACAAGATCGTCGTGGGGATTCATCGTCGCCTTGAAAACGACGGATTTTTCATCCCAAAAACCCAATTTTTCGGGTAAAAACTCAATTTTTAGGGTAAAAACCCTATTTTTGAACCCTCCGACGGCGGCGCCGGCCCCCCCCCCCCCCCCACCCAGCAAACCCTAAGCACAAAAAAAAAATACAGATAAAAACATGTGGGCCTGAAGCCCACAGGCAGCCTGTGGGCTTCAGGCCCACAGGCCAATTTTTCTCAAAAAAAAAAAAGAAGAAGAAGAAGAAGAGGAGACATATGGGCCTGAAGCCCATAGGTCAACTGCGGGCTTCAGGCCCGCAGGCTGGTTTATCTGAAAAAAAAAAAAAAATTTGGGGGAGGCAAAGGCTATTAACAAGCCTTAAATGGCAACTTGCTAGCCTAAAAATTAATTCAAAAGTGGGATTTAAGGGCAAAATATTCGTGAAAAATCACGGTAAATTACGGGACAAATATCGGGCAGGCGAGGACTTTTTGGGGATCCTTGGGGGGGCTTTTGGGATGATGAGGGAAACTTTTCCCTCTAACAAAGAAAATGTTTATTTTGGGCTCTTTATCAATTTAATTGATTAAACCCCATTCAAATTACAACCTGTGCATTGTAATGATGTTTTCTGCAAATATCATATTTACATGCTTTGCATCTCTGGTATATTCTGTTGGATATTATATGCGTGGTTGTGCATTGTATTTAAAACTTAATAATTAGGAAGATCATGCGACCGCTCTGCCGTTAGTAACCTAACGGTGTATGACGTTGCCCAGTGGTCCAATAATTATTAAGTTTTTAAATTATTTATCCATCTCTGCGAATATTAAATGCCTGTGATGCCTGTGATGAAAATGTCTGATGAAAATGTTGATGAGCACAATATTTCTGCATGAATTGCTAAATGTGGTTTTTGGATCGGCCGTTTAGTCCCACAGTTTATTTCCTGCATTTTCCTTTTATTTTTGAGAGAAATTGTAGTGAGGAATTTATGTAAATGTCAAAGAAAGAAGACCAACTTCCATGGAGACGGAGGCCACGCTTGAAGATGGAGATACCATATGTGACCCACGGGGTTTCCAAAGTTGTATTCTCATTTTCTTTAAGCTGCAAATTTGTATAATTTGGACTGTGGACTTTTTTGGACTCTTTCTTGTGGGACTGGCCGATCCACACATTTAGTTTTTCGTTAAATATTGCCTCCGCATGAAAATGTTTTCTCTGAATTAATTATTAATTCATGCATGTTTGTGCTCTGCTAGATAAATGGCTAATATTGCAAGCGTTAATTTCGAAGTACTGGAAGCATCAGGTAGAAACTATCTAAGCTGGCAGCTAGATGTAAAGTTTCACCTGCGGGCAAAGTCCCTCATCGCTGCTGTGACTGAAAAAGAAAATGTTAGCGATATAGAGAAGGCGCAAGCCATCACCTATATTCGCCGCAATGTGGACAAGACCTTAAAGGCTGAATACCTTACGGTCGAAGATCCACTTGAACTATGGACTGCCCTTGAGGACAGGTATAAACATCAAAAAGATGTTTTACTCCCAAGGGCACGATATGAGTGGGAGAACATGAGACTACAGGACTTTAAGTCCATTGCTGAGTACAACTCAGCACTTTTTAGCATCACCTCACGCCTGAAGTTGTGTGGTGAAAAAGTCTCAGAAAATCGCATGCTGGAAAAGACGTATACGTCCTTCCATGAAAAAGATGCGATACTCATACAGCAATACCGTGAACGCAAGTTCACCAAGTATTCCGAGCTGCCGTCATGTTTACTCATGGCCGAGTAAAACAGAGAGCTTCTTCTCTCCACTCACAATATACGCTCCCCGGCACTGCCCCCCCACCAGAAGCTCACTATTCCTCTTCCTTCAAAAAGAAGAAGGATAATAAAAGAGAAGAAAGACCACAGAAGGGGGGGTCAACAGAAAAAAATGCCAAGGGCCATGTACAGCAGCATCGAAATAATGAAAGTAAGCGGAAGTTCACGAGGCACAGAAATAACAAAAATAGAAATGATATACCCCCACCCAAGAGGGAATGGGAAGACCAGTGCCAAAATTGTGGCATAAAAGGCCACTGGTCCAGAATGTGCCGAACTCCGCATCATCTCCAGGATTTGTATAAAGAGAACAAGAAAAATAAAGCTGAAACAAACCTGATGACATCTGATGCTCCAGTTAAGTTTTTCAGCTGACGACTTCGAAAATAATGACATGCTTGACTAGCCTTTACTTTTATCTTGCAAAATTGTTTAGAACATCTCACGTTATGAGAGCTTTTGTATTACGTAATCTGTTTTGATTGAAAAATTTTAGTAGACAATATATGAATATGTCTATCTGAATATGCTTGTGCCTTTCATCTTTTGAAACTGCTCTCATAAATAATTAGTAGACAATAAACACGTACGATCTCTTTCAATACAGAGCCCAATATCAGGGCTATATTGAAGATCCAGGGAATGCAACACAGTTGCCCCCAAACGACACAAAAATAATGGATGCACTAATCCCTCCGAATTCCAAAAAGAAACTTTCTAAGTTTCAAGGACATCCGTTTCAACGGATCCCACTTGGAAACAGCAAATGTAAATGAAAAAATTACCGTAAGCGACGTCTCAAGAAATAGGAGTAAAATCCACACTTGAACGTTTTGAGAGCCTTATAGGCCTCTACCATACGAAGATTCGGAGAAAGGAAGCAGAATTAAACGGAGCACCTGAAGTGCCCTACATCAGCCGAGTTTTTACTCTGGCATGTTGGACTTGGCCACCCTGGATTTGTGATGCACAGCATCTTATCCTATGGGTATGACTTGAAGAACCAGAAGATTCTTCAGAAGGGAAAATTCCCTCGCATCCCTTACTATAAGGGAAGATTAATTACAAGGCCATCTCCACGAAAAGTTGAAAAATGATCTCCACGCTTCCTCAAAAAGAATACAAGGAGACAGATGTGGATAAAATCCACCACCCCTAGTGGGCTATTTTGGTACTTCATTGTACTGATAAATGCATCCTCAGAATATTCGTACGCATGTCTACTACAAGACCCGCAACTTAGCTTTTCCAAAAGCTATTGGCACAAGAATAAAAATGTTGCGGGCACATTTCCCAGACAATAAAATATTGCAAATAAGTCTGGTTAATGTTGGGAAATATACCTCCCAGTCTTTTCAAGAGTACTGCCAATCAACGGGAATTGAAAATGAACATACAAGTGCCGCATGTTCATACCCAAAATGGGTCGGCAGAGTCACTGAAAAGTAGACTCCAATGGACTGAACGTCCATTAAATCCCGATTGCCTATGGATGCATGGGGACATGCAAACTCTGCATGCTGCATCGTAAATGAAAATAAGACCCTCTGGAGGTCAGAGTCTCCAATGCAACTTGCATATGGAATGCCACCGAACATTTCTCATCTGAGAATCTTCAGTCGCGCAGTCTTAAATCCCCATTGCACCACCAAAGAGGACCAAAACGGTACTCAGCGTCGCCTAGGTATCCATGCAGGGTTTGACTCACCCTCACTTATAAGATACCTAGAACCCCAAACGGGGGACGCATTTAAGGCACATCTTGAAGACTGTGATCTCGATGAGACGAGTTTTCCCAAAAATAGGCCCAGATACTGGAAAATCTGGCGCGAAGAAAATTATAACGTGGGATACAAACAGCTTGACCCACTATGATCCGGTAACAATACAATGTGTAGATGAGATCCAGAAGATCTTCCACATACAGAACACTGTTCACCAATTACCGAAATCATTTATTGACAACCAGAAGATTGTCAGATCACACATCCCTGCTGCAAAAACTCCAGCTAGGATTGACATCCCCGAGAATGGATGCAATCCACCAGCAGCAGAAATGGCTGATCCTCAACAGAAAAGAGGCAGACCACCAGGCTCCAAGGACAGAAACTCCTGGAGACCTTAAGACAATACTACCACAGGACAATGAGCTCCTGTCCACACCATCACCCTTCCCGGAATCCACTGCAGAGGAATTGCCGGGAAAAAGTGAAATTAAGTAAATGTTGTACGTACTGGGGAGGTGTTGGACAGATAGAACATAAATTATCGACAATATATTCACGTATTATATTGCCATATACATCGCAATGGCGATGATGTTTGTAAATTATCGTTCCACACTCCGTTGCTAGAAGGCAAACGTAGAGATTGGCCAAAATGTGGAACGTGGCAATAGAAGATGAGCTGGACTCACTTATGAAACGTGAAATGTTTGGACCTGAAGTCCAGACACCAAAAGGTGTCAAACCTGTGGATAAAACAAAGTATTGCAAACATAAGAAAAATAAATACAAAATCGTATGCTATACGGTACAACCTATAGCCCAAGGAAAATTTCGCTGAAACTAGGGATCGAACAAATTCAAATGAGCATGTCTCATAAATGATGCATCAGTCTCCCTAAGTTATCAAAAGCGAATACCTTACGATTTGGCGAAGGAAAATTTTGGATATGCTGTTATTGGATGTTGTGACGGCATACCTTCGTAGATATCTTGTAAAGATAATTTCCACATTTCCTTAAAATGCCTGAATAGACTTCGGGACGTCTATTCAAATGAAGAAATATAAGCATAACAAATAAATGTACAACCAAGAGAATCACTTGAGAAGTCAATGATTCCTACTGAAGGTTGTCTTTGCATCTATGCAAAGAACAGGATTAGAGATCTTAGTTGTAGACAACTAACATCTCATCGGATCTCCTGAAGAGAAAACCGAAATAAATGTACTAGCCTGACTTTTAAACATGAAATAAAAAAGACCTAGGCAAATATAAAGTCATGGCTCATAGAATCCTGTTACAAACGCCCAGAAGTGCGTTGGAGATATTAACAGGACCATTGTCATCCAAAGTACACCTACGGTGGTACACTTACTGGATGAACAAAAAGAACCCTTCCGATCGCTGGAAGAGGGAGAGGATATAACTGGTCCTAAAGTCCCTTATCTTAGTGCAATCATGCACTCCTGGCTAACTGCATGTGTCCCGGTATAACAATTGCAGTAAACTCATTAGCCAGAGATAGTTGGCACCTAAAAAGGGCCATTAGACCTGAGTTAAGCCTTCTGCGCTTACTCCAAGGGTCGAAATATTCGGACTTACAAAATGTAGTAGCATCCTCCAATGTTTATGCAAATGCAGGTTTCAGGTCCAGTCCCTATGCTGAGAAATCACAGAACGGGTACCCACAGTGGGATGGCCATCCCCTGCAGATCTGCAAAGCAACTTATGAAGGCAACATCATCCTATCATTCCGAGATCCTCACCATTCCAGAATCACACCAATGGTGTATTTGAGGGCGCCTGGTGGTACATCACATCCCAGTGACGACTGGGATAGAGGCTGGTTCTGTGGAGCTAACCATATAGTCTGAAGACCACATCAGAGGCGACAAAACTTAGCAACCTCCTTAGAGTCCCTGGATTCAGCAGCTGCTTGATGGTGACGAAATTTGTAATTTGTGTACATTTTCGGAATATTGTAAATAGGAGTGATGAGATAAGCCTAAGAGATCTGAAAGCCTAAGAGCTTTTACAGATCAGGGTGAGTTGAGGGAATTTGTACTCTTTTCCCTTAGCTATGGTTTTTCCCACTGGGTTTTCCATAGCCAAAGGTTTTAACGAGGCAAATCAAATCAACTCTGGATCTCGAAGTATCCACCCCTCTGTGACGCTCAGAATCCAGAAGTATTCATGAGCAGAGTCACTTGTACAAATCAGGGGGAGTTAAAGAGCGTTTGCACTCTTTTTCCTTAACTATGGTTTTTCCCACTGGGGTTTCCATAGCCAAAGGTTTTAACGAGGCAAATCTCACCAACTCAGGATCCTGAAGTATCCACCCCATGTGAGACCCATACAGGCTCAGAATCCTGAAGTATTCATGAGCGGGGTCCACAACCATGGCTGGATAAGGGGGAGTGTTGTGAATGGGTATTTACTGGGTTGATGAGTTATTGGGCCAACCTAAGTGGTTGGGCCCATACCCACTTGTATTCTCCCCTTTGGCTATAAATATAGACTTGAGAGCTCTCCCCTCAGTAGTTGATTCATAACATGCAAAACATTTGCGGAAAAAATTAGCATTTGTACCCGTAAAAAATGTGGATATGTTATGCATAGATATCTGGCCGACCCCAAAAGATTAGAAACTTATTTCGGTCTCACGCCAATATGATCATTACGATTTTAAACTGGTTGTCTTCATACATATCTATCGTACACGAGACTTGATTGTAGAGTACGATTAGTCACTACCAAGAATCAAGTGTTTAGAATCTCACAAAGATGATGTACTTGTCATAATAAATAAAGAAGAAAATAATATATATATGAGATATACATTCATCAAGCAATCATAAGGAGTTGTGATCGCTTTAACCGAACGAACTCATTACAAAGTCGTTAAGGCCAAAATTGACTAAGACAGTTGTCAAGCTGACGTAGACTCTTGGTGCTGAGTCGGAGCCTCGTCGACAGATGGGTTGGGACCCACTGTTGGTAGAAGCTGGGTCGGATGATGGTAGTTGATGATGGTGCGGTGCTCGATCGACCTTCGAGCAGCAGTTGCGTCGATCGTTCGAGGCTAGGAAGCTCAATGATGACCCTCGACGCTGGATGATGACCGTCGATCTGCAATACATGGACACGTTAGGGGGGTCGGATCTGGGTTCCGACCCAAATCCCCTCCGATGCTTAAGTTGTTGTGGTAACTTAAGGAAGAGAGGGAGCTAGGTGCAGCTGGCATCGACCCTTGGAGGTTCGTCTCAAGACTAGCGGCGCAAGCTCGAATGTATAAGAAGTATCAGCTGAGAAAGTAGAGTTCTATGTTTTAGACCTCGTACCTTGAAAATGGGACCTGTTCCTCTATTTATAGGCGTTCAGAGTCCCGTTGGAGACGTTGGGGTGATAACGGCCACCCATAATGGGGCCACGATCTTCCTCCTTTAATAGGAGTAAATGGTGTGCACGTCCTTGCGATTTACGAGTCCGCCTTTAATCCCACGTTCGAGTGAGGGGGACTCAACGGTCGACTGGCCATTGGGCTTTGACTGAGTCGATATCGGGCTTCTTTTGTGGGCCTTGTGGGCCTTAGTCATCTGTCGATCCAGTTATCTCGAACGCCGGCCCAATGATTCAACAATGGTCCCCGTCGCACGACCTTGAAGGGTCTACCCCCTGAAGTAAAGCGACGCTACATTGCATTAATGGGGCTCGGCAGTCGAGAAAATAGCACTTGAGTTCCAAGCGCCAAAAACACCCACCTCGTCGATTCAGATGATTTTTCGGTTCGAAATCCAAGACATTCTGAGCTCTTGGATCTTTGACACGTTTTCCAACATGCGGTTGTCACCTCGCCTAAATAGGATGGTTCCATCAACGAAATGTGGAAGTACCGTCTTCATTCTCTCGATTCATATTTTCTTTCTCTAGAAAGTAATGGCTTCGTCCTCCATCTCTGCCTCTGGAAGGAGCTTGGTCACAGCGATGCAGAAGAATCGGAATGGGATCATGAAGTTGGGCTTGTTGGCGCATGTGTGGTCCAACGTCAAGGCTGGTCAGATCGTCGAGCTTTAGAGGAGTTCTGTCCGTCTCGATTACCAAATCAGGCTGTCTAGGTGGGCTCATCGTCCTGCGATCGGGAATCGGTGGTTTACGTCAAAGCCTTCGAATGATGCATTTGATTTCCCATGCACCCCTTCATGCGATGCTTTCTGTGTACCCTTAACATTTCCCTCTGCCAGTTGATGTCGAATGCCATTGGCATGATGATGGGCTTCATAGTTTTGTGTTTGACGAAGGAGATTGAATCATCACTGAGTCTGTTCAATCATTTTTTCTCGATCCCTCCCCTCAAGACCCCGGGGTGGTATAAGATAATGGCCCGTCGAGGCAGGAAGCTGCTGGACGATCTTTCCACCTCCAATCCCAAGTGGAAAGACGAGTTTGTGTTTGTGGTTTTCCAAGGGGATGCTAGATTTTGCACCAGTTGAGGTGCCCCTGATTTGGGACCTGCCGGAGATAAGTCGCTGACTAGCGAGGAGAAGAAAGCCGCTGATACTTCGACGAGCCTGCCAGAGGATATGAGGTCGATCAATTGGCTTTGGTCTGACGACGTGCTACATCGGACTGTGTGGACGAAAGGTTGGTTCGATCGTGCATGCCAACTGTTCGAACTTCGTTCTTCGACCTAACTTGCTTGTTGCTCTCGCATGTATGGCTAGTGTGGACTATCAAATGGATTCCGCATTGAGGGAAGCAGTCGAGGATTCCATCCAAGAGGCGGAGGTGATCATGTTGTCTACCTGGGTGCTGACCGTGGGGGAACTGACAGCTCAACGTCTGGGGATCGACCCGTAGTTGTCGATCAGGTTGCTATGGTGGCCCGCCTTCAGAAGAAGAAGAAAAAGCCCACCTCCGAATTTGAAGTAGTTGTGCTGGAGGGGGCCAAGAGGAGGCAGGAACTCATCCTCAGAGACTCGGAGCCGACTGGGTCGAATGTAGCTGTAGGGCAGGTCTCCCGACATGGGAGTGATACCCTTCATGAGGGAGACTTGGGGAGGAATCAGGTTCCACCGGAGCTTCTTGTGCACAAGGACTCCTGGCCTTGGGGGGTCTGTTCCCTCCGGTAGGGCTGTCCGAAGACATCCCTGACGAGTATAGGCCGATTTTGCTGGAGAGCCGATCTCCTCAGGCCCCATTCAACTGTTCCACGGAGGAGCACGTCGGGGCGGGATTTCCGTTGAGGTGTGGAGATTCCGCTCTTCTTGACTGCGGGACTGCCTCCCGCATCGCTGAGAATGTGACCCTTCCGCAAGACAGGGCTATCGTGGACAGGGTCGATTACGAGAGGTTTGCGTCGATAGCTGTTCATGCAGACGTACATGTAATTATTTCTCCAGCCTCCTCCGATGCTAATATCATCATGTATGTTGACCATCGAGTGTTGTGTACAGGCTCTTGTGGCCACCACGACATTGCATCATCGTGCTCCAAATGTGGCCAATCATGGGGTCACCCTGGAGGCCGTTAGGTCGGTCGTGGAGAGATCTCAAGTTGATATTACTAGACTCATCCTTCTCTGTGAGACGAGATTGAATCGCCTTCAAAAACTTGAGGATGATTTACACGAGTCTCGTAGGTGGGAGGCTGAACAAACCGCCTTGAGAAAGAGAGCAAAGGACGCTCTGCTAGAGGAGAGGGTCGAAGCCGAGGTCATTACAGAGAGGGCGGTTCAGGAGTTTAAGAACACATTTCCTAACTTCAATGAGCTATACAAAGAAGGCTACTAGCGATGTCGACTGGAGACGAAGAACCGATTTGCTGACCTCTCCGGTGAGATCGACAAGATCTCGGTGATACTTTCGGACCTCGGTGAGGATAAGTCGAGCCAAGGCGATGCCGAGTCGAGCCGAGGCACAGAGGAGGCCGCTCCTTGATGAAGTTGATTCTATCATATCCCATCCTCTCCTATATAAACTCATCTTCCAAAGAGAGAAAAGAGTGAGAGAGTGAGAGAGGACAAACACAAAGAACAAATTTCGGCCATAACCCTAGACTAGGCCGCAAATTGTAAGGGACCCTGCGGGGCTACACACACTAGAGGGGGGTGAATAGTGTATTAGCAAGCAAAGTGTTTAATTAACAGTTACTAAAATTACAGCACAATAAGCAGCGAAAATAAACAGAGTGCTCAACAACTACAAACTCAAACACAAGGATTTTACCTTGGTTCCCCAAAACTTTGGTACGTCCAGCCACACCAATATTCACTATAATCCCACAAAGAGAAGTGAATACAAATCCCACAAAGAGATACACTCCCACAAAGAGAGACCTCACCAAGAGGATTTTGCCTTACACAATGACCCAACCAACACTACACAGGGGTCAAACTCCAACCAAGAGAATTACTAACTCCCACTCAGAGAATTAGGGTTAGCCCTACACTAGGACTCTAAACTCCCACTAAGAGAGTTACTCCCACAAAGAGAGTTATTCACACAAAGAGAATATCCTAATCCCACAAAGAGATGGACTAATTCCCACAAAGAGAATTAGTGTTTCGAACATAAAACAAAACGAAACAAAACTTACCTATGCCTTGATATGATCTTACCAATACGATGAAGAAGGCATGCAAGTGAAACTCAAGTGCTTGAGATGAGGCTTTGATTGCACTTGATGATCTTTCTCTCTTCTAGGAATGAATCCTAACACTTCTCACTTGAGTGTATGAAATGAAGAGAAGAAAGATGTTCTCCAAGAAAGGAATAAGAATCAAATCCCTTGGAGAATTTCCCTATGAGCTAGCTTCAATGCATGAAGAGAAATATGCTCATGAGAGGGAAATGGAAGAGATTAGGAGTGGCTATTGATTCTCTAAGTTATTCAATAATAACCAAGAATTCTAAATGAACTAAGCCAACTCCAATATATAGGAAGCCCAAAGGAACCCATAAAACCAACCAAAAACCCAAAGGGAAGAAATCTGCAACGGCTAAATTTTGGCAGTTTATGGTACAGACAGTCGACTGATGAATAAGTGACAGTCGACTGTTCAACGGCTAGAAAAATCCCAACGGCTAGAAAAATCCCAACGGCTATAATCTGAGCCAGGATAGTTGATTGTAAAAGACTACACCGGCGACTGTAAAACAGACATTCGACTGTATATCCTTCATCAGGCGATTGCTGCAGGGATGGAAGAAAAACAGAGAGTTGCACTCTTACTCCCAGTATACTTACAACGACTGATGACCAAAGTACTGTCGACTGTAAAATAGACAGGCGACTGTATATCCGTCATCAGTCGACGCTGCAGAGGAGGAAGTAAAGCAGAGAGAGATGAATATTTCGCACTTACGCCTTTCAGACGACTGATGGCCATTTCACAGGTGACTATAAATATACAAATGACTGTAAAACTTCATCAGGCGACTGTCTTGCACATTGGGATGAGGCCCATAAATTGCAAGAAGCGCACAGTCGACTGTCGACCAATTCACAGGCGATTGTAAGAATACAGACGACTGTAAATTGAACATCAGTCGACTGATGCAAAAAGCTCAAGATGAGTCAGTAGAAAAGTTGACTTGAACTATACATCATAGTCGACTATAGAAGGCTCGACAGGCAACTGAAAATCACCCAGTCGACTGTAAAACCTTCAGCAGGCGACTGCAGGAGAGCCAGAGATTCCAAATGAGTCTTTGTGCTAGAAGAACCTATTGGGTTGGATTCTATGATAATCCTAAGGCTCACTAAGATGGTTAAAAGCATATGCATGAGAGTATGTCCATCTATCAAGGCATTACAATAATCCTAGACTCAAAAAAGAGAAATGCAAGTAAATGAAATTACATGGATTACAAATTGCATCTCCTAGAGTCTAAGACTTCAAGCTCACTATATCTTGATGCTCTCCATCATCTCCAAGCTTTGACACTCCTTGATGAGCCTCCCTTCATCAAGCTCCAAGCTTTGACAATGCTTCTCTATATGCACATCCATCATCATGCTCCAAGATTTTGCTTCATTAGATGATCTTCATGACTTCATCCAAGCTTGAGCACACCATCACTCTTGGAGGTCTTTAAGATATCCCTTGTAATATCCTCCAAGCCTTATGCTTTGTCTCATCAACATATAATCATTAAGATAAACTTAGACTAAAACATAAGATTGATTAGCATACTAACATAATGTATTGATCATCATCAAAACAACGTTAGTCTTGACTCAAGAACTAACAATCTCCGCCTTTTTGATGATGACAATCCATTATGTCAAAATATAATAATCATTGAAGTAAACAATGTGTGCTAACAAACTCCCCCAATCAATATGCAAATGTGCATTAAATATAAACATGCAAAGTACAAATCATATTGATGGTTGTTATGCAAAAGCTTACCAATTGATAATAATGCATAAACAAGCACAATGTATATTTTTACATAACCTATTTCTCTCCCCCATTGGCTTATCAAAAATATGGGTAATAGCCAAATATGAAAACCAAGGGCAAAAGAAATAACCATCCCATATGCACAAACATAATATGAATGAAATTCAATGTGTCATAGGAATGGAAAAATAAAGCTAGCAAGCAAAAATTTCATACTCCCCCATAATCATACAAAACATGCAAACATTGGAGTAATGGACACACTCACAAAAAATGTGGGTACAAAAAGTAAACATACAAGCATGGTACCCAAGCAATGAATAACAATGTGAGTGAGCTAGCAAGTTGGAAACAAAACAAAAGTGGAGTTTGGTTTCCGTATATAGTCATATGAAAATATAACATTATGCACATATGAATCTATATACGAATTCTATCAAGCCTAGAAACATTCTTAGGAATCCACAAAGAAAGTGATTTGGGATTCTTAAGAAGAGGTTTGGTCAAGGCATGAGTACGAGGTGAGGGAGCACGCTTATGAGGTGGAACATAAACATTAGCATGCCCCGTGTGTGAAACATGAGATCTATCATTAGAAGCATTCACACAAGCAATTCTACCATGCATAGGAACATGTGAATCATGCAAAGATTTATCATCTACTTTAGCATGCAAGCAATAATAAGATTTTCTATGAGTAGAAACATCATGCATAGCATTCAAAGAAGAAGCATTCACATCAACATGTTTTTGAATAGGCTTCTTAATATAAGCAAGACCGGAATACAAAAATGCATGATTTCTCTTTGGCTTAGAAATAATAGTTGATTTTAGGCCAAAATAGTTGGATGTGACTTTCTCATTAGAATGCTCCACCATAAAATTTATTTGGGTGCTTCTAAGAGACAAGCTTGGTTTGTTCACCTTCAATGAAGAGGATCCCAAAACCGTGTTCTTACTCAATTTGAAATTTTCAATTTGAGTAGACAATAGCTCACATTTCTTCAAAAGTGAAGAAATGTTGTCATCCCTCTTGGATAGACATGAGCTAAGCTCACAACATTTTGACTTGAGAGCCAATGTCTCATCTCTCAAAATGTTGTAATCACTATCCGAGTGCATCTTCTCCATTTGGAGTTTGAGAGAAGCATTCTCATCTCTCAAGGCACTCAATTGAGAAAGAAATACTTCTTTCTCGGCATGCAAACAATGAATTTCCTCTTTATGAGTAGCAAATGCACTCTCCTTTAAAGATCTATGAAATTCATTGACATACACTACTTGAGCTTTAAGAAACTCATTCTCTTTGCTCAACATGCACACACGTGAATCAAGAGAAATCTTTTCTTGATTTAATGCAATGGTTTGTGTATCATCACAAGATTTGGATGATAATAAAGTGTGCGTGCGTGCATCTCTCTCAAGCTTATTATTATTCGCTTTGGGAGAGTCCATAAACAATGTATTACAATTTTCAATAACATCACTATGTTGAACGAGGGAGTTACGAGATACCTCATTACCAACGATGCTCTCATCATCGCACGATTCCTCTCCTCCATACTTTTCATCAAGATATCCCATATCTCCTTGGCTGTCTCGAGCTCCTTCACTTTCTTAGCAATTTTCGAAGAGAGAGCATTTTGAAAAGCATTCCACTCTTCGGCATCCGAGGTAATTAAGAACTCCTCATGCACATCAAGTCAATAGAACATGTTCTTCCTCCATTTTGAGAAGTGTTTGCCTTTGAAGACGGGAGGAAGGAAGAGGGGTTGTTGAGACGTAGAAGTCATGCTTGCAAAAGCCACAAAACCAAGGCTCTGGTACCAACTGTAAGGGACCCTGCGGGGCTACACACACTAGAGGGGGGGGTGAATAGTGTATTGGCAAGCAAAGTGCTTAATTAAAATTTACTAAAATTACAGCACAATAAGCAACGAAAATAAACAGAGTGCTCAACAAAAACAAACGCAAACACAATGATTTTACACTGGTTCCCCAAAACTTGGGTACATCCAGCCACACCAATATTCACTATAATCCGACAAAGAGAAGTGAATACAAATCCCACAAAGGGATACACTCCCACAAAGAGGGAGACCTCACCAAGAGGATTTTGCCCTACACAAGGACCCAACCAACCCTACACAGGGGGTCAAACTCCTACCAAGAGAATTACTAACTTCCACTCAGAGAATTAGGGTTAGCCCTACACTAGGACACTAAGCTCCCACTAAGAGAGTTACTCCAACAAAGAGAGTTATTCCCACAAAGAGAATATCCTAATCCCACAAAGAGATAGACTAATTCCCACAAAGAGAATTAGTATTTCGAACATAAAACAAAATGAAAAAACACTTACCTATGCCTTGATATGATCGTACCAATACGATGAAGAAGGCATGCAAGTAAAACTCAAGTGCTTGAGATGAGGCTTTGATTGCACTTGATGATCTTTCTCTCTTCTAGGAATGAATCCTAACACTTCTCACTTGAGTGTATGAAATGAAGAGAAGAAAGATGTTCTCTAAGAAAGGAATAAGAATTAGATCCCTTGGAGAATTTCCCTATGAGCTAGCTTCAATGCATGAAGAGAAATATGCTCATGAGAGGAAAATGGAAGAGATTAGGAGTGGCTATTGATTCTCTAAGATATTCAATAATTACAGGGAATTCTAAATGAACTAAGCCAACTCCAATATATAGGAAGCCCAAAGGAACCCATAAAACCAGCCAAAAACCTAAAGGGAAGACATCTGCAACGGCTAGATTTTGGCAGTTTATGGTACAGACAGTCGACTGATGAACAAGTGACAGTCAACTGTTCAACGGCTAGAAAAATCCCAATGACTATAATCTGA
This sequence comes from Scilla litardierei, assembly GCA_030789695.1. Classification (NCBI taxonomy): domain Eukaryota; kingdom Viridiplantae; phylum Streptophyta; class Magnoliopsida; order Asparagales; family Asparagaceae; genus Scilla; species Scilla litardierei. The sequence continues at coordinate 435,491,142 of CM061142.1, forward strand.
GCCAGGACAGTCGACTGTAGAAGACTACACAGGCGACTGTAAAACAGACAGTCGACTGTATCTCTTTCATCAGGCGACTGCTGTAGGGATGGAAGAAAAACAGAGAGTTGCACTCTTACTCCCAGTATGCTTACAGGAGACTGATAACCAAAGTATAATCGACTGTAAAATAGACAGGCGACTGTATATCCGTCATCAGTCGACTGCTGCAGAGAAGGAAGTAAAGCAGAGAGAGATGCATATTTCGCACTTACGCCTTTCAGACGACCGATGGCCATTTCACAGGCGACTGTAAATATACAGAAGACTGTAAAACTTCATCAGGCGACTATCTTGCACATTGGGATGAAGCCCAGAAAATACAAGAAGTGCACAGTCGACTGTCGACCAATTCACATGCGACTGTAAGAATACATGCGACTGTAAATTGAACATCAGTCGACTGATGGGAAAAGCTCAAGATGAGTCAATAGAAAAGTTGACTTGACTTATGCATCACAGTCGACTGTAGAAGGCTCGACAGGCGATTGGAAATCACTCAGTCGATTGTAAAACCTTCAGCAGGCGACTTCTGGAGAGCCATAGACTCCAAATGAGTCTTTATGCTAGATGAACCTATTGGGTTGGATTCTATGATAATCATAAGGCTCACTAAGATGGTTAAAAGCATATGCATGAGAGTATGACCATCTATCAAGGCATTACAATAATCCAGACTCAAAAAGAGAAATGCAAGTAAATGAAATTGCATGGATTACAAATTGCATCTCCTAGAGTCTAAGACTTCAAGCTCACTATACCTTGATACTCTCCATCATCTCCAAGCTTTGGCACTCCTTGATGAGCTTCCCTTCATCAAGCTCCAAGCTTTGACAATGCTTCTCTAGATGTCCATCCATCATCATGCTCCAAGCTTTGGCTTCATTAGATGATCTTTATGGCTTCATCCAAGCTTGAGCACACCATCACTCTTGGAGGTCTTTAAGATATCCCGTGTAATATTCTCCAAGCCTTATGTTTTGTCTCATCAACATATAATCATTAAGATAAACTGAGACTAAAACATTAGATTGATTAGCACACTAACATAATGTATTGATCATCATCAAAATTACGTTAGTCTTGAACTCAAGAACTAACACAAGTTAGCAAGGTGAGATCTTCATTGCGCAACATTGCAACTTCTCACATCCTTGCGCAACCTCCTCTCTCCAAGAGCTCCTAAAGGACGAAATACATCAACCAAGGAGCCCCTCATCTTCTCCATTGCAAACCCTCCGTTAGGCCGTAACTTGTAGAAACTTTCATGTCCATCCCTTAGCTACAAGCTCTCCTTGCGCAACCTCCATCTACAAGGCCAAAACTCTAAGATCCCTTGCCAAAGCTCTCCTTGTGCAACTCCATAGCCAAAGCCCATCATCTAGGCCGTAACTTGAAGAGAAGAGACATCCATGACATATGACGCAACTTGAAGAGAAGAGCCATCCATGCCATAGGCCGCAACAAGAAGAGAAGAGCCATCCATGCCAGAGGCCGCAAGTTTGCAAGCACAGCCGCTCTTCCATTGCGCAACACAAGGGGAGACTCATCCACCATTGCGCAAGCAACAACAAGGGGTGACATCACCAAGGCCACAACTTCATCAAGGAGGCAAGCCGCAACTTGAGTTGCTGAGATCAGAGACTACATCCTATCAGCTGCGATCTGACCTAAGCTAATTGACAGAGACGACTGTCCCTACACAAACTGAGATTCTCTAAACTTTTTATTATTATATTTATGTAGTTGTAGCGATCTTTGTAGGGGAAACTTTACCGTTACTTGTGTTTTTGGGGAATTGATGAGTTGGGGCTCGTCAAGGGTGAGAGCATCTGACTAGGTTAATAGTGTCGAGCACGCTGTGAGTGCATACGACTAGGTAAGAGTTGAGTTGGGGCTCTTGACTCATTATATTTGTACCAGGTAATGAATTAATCTAGTATTTTCTTTCAAGGGTTCGACGTAGGTCGTAGGGACGACCGAACCAAGATAAATCTACGTGTACTCTGTGATTGCATTCTATTTACTCTGCCTGTGCTTATAACTGCATGTAATTGTTCGTGGGTTGCACGAATATTTTTATTAGTCTATTCATCTCCCTTCTAGGCTACGATCCAGATCCAACAATTGGTATCAAAGCCAGTTTAGAGGATCTAGTCTAGATGACCATGAATATATCTGATTCTGCATTTGCTGAAGATCAGTCTATAGCCTGTCCCCCTAAATTTAATGGAGTAGACTTTGCATATTGGAAGCTAGGATGAAAATTTATTTAGTGTCTGTAGATTGTGATGTGTGGGATATTGTTTAAAATGGTTATAGTCCACCCACTATTAAAATTGAAGACACTGAAATCTTTATGCCTAAAGATAGGTGGGATGCCTCTGATAAGAAACTTTATTCTTTAAATAGTAAAGCTATGAATGCGCTTATATGCTCTCTTGATAAATCTGAATTTAATTGTATCTCACATGGTTAAACTGCACAGGAAATTTGGCACACACTGGAGGTGACGCATGAGGGAGCGTCGCAAGTGAAGGAATCCAGACTTACGCTACTGAGTTCAGAATATGAGAGTTTCTGTATGTTGCCATCTGAATCTATCAAGAGATGTTCGCAAGATTCACAGACATCATATACAAATCTAACTCCCTCAGTAAGCCATACTCTAGTCTTGAGCAGGTGAGAAAGATCTTAAGAGCGCTGCCAAGCTCGTTCCGGCCTAAAGTCACCGCTATTCAAGAAGTCAAGGATCTATCAACAATGAGAGTGGAGAACTTAATAGGAAACTTATTGTCCCATAAGCTTGAGCTGCAAAGAATAGAAGCTAGAAAGAAACCTAAAGAAAAAGTTAAAGCTCCCACACCATTAGCTCTTCAAGCTAACAACGACGACGATCTTGATGAGGAGCAAGCACTATTGGTCAGAAACATCAGAAGATTTATTCAGACTGACAAAGGACGAGTTGAGATGACGAAAAGGTTCAATTGCTCTAATAATTTTAATTCTGATAGAACTTCCTTTGATTAGAAAGCTATTAATAAAAATGAATGTTTTAAATGCAGGAGGAAAGGACACTTCATGAGAAATTGCCCACAAGAAATAGCTAATGTCGCAGAGAAGAAAGGAAAAGATGTGGTGCGAACGTGGGACATGGATAGTGAAGATGAGGAGAATGAAGCCTACACTTCCCTCTGCTTGATGGGAAGACACGATGAGGTACAATCTTGCTCTAAAACTGAGCTTTTGAATACTTGTAAAGGAATGCAAGATAAAATAGATGAGCTAGAATCTTCCGTAGATGACTATAGGAATGATAATTTTAAATTGCAACAAGAAAATTATGACATGTCTAAAAAAATTGTTAATCTTAAAGAAGAACTTGTGGCATGCAAATCTACCATCACCATATTGGAAAAAGAAAAATCTAGCTCACCTGAAAAAGTTGATTGTCTTTCTTATCCCTCGTTATTAAATGAGATTAACATGCTAAATCATGAGCTTAAAAAATTGAGTGAATTTGAAAAGAAAGAAGAGGAAAACAAGATAGCTTTCATTAGTAAATACACTTTGATTGTGAATGAGAATGCCATCTTGAAATCCAAAGTCACTAATCTAGAATTTTCATTAAAGAGATTTCCATAGGAAAACAAAATTTGGATATTACTCTTGGAAATCAATTATATGGCAATAATAGACGTGGACTTGGATTTGGTTCTAAAAATGTTGAAAAGCCTAATGTTAAGAAAATTCACAATGTTCCTATCAAAGAGAAAAATTTTCATGCAAAGTGCTTTATTTGTGCTAGTGTTGGTCATACGTCATATAATTGTTAATATAGGAACACTAATATCAAATTCAAGCAAATTTGGGCTCCTAAATCTTTGATGACTAACATGAGTGGACCTTGTTGGATTCCAAGGTCACACATAACATCTACAGTGTAGGTAAGATGGAGATGGCGAGGAGCTATGAATTGAACGTTTCATTTATTTAGTTCCTTGGCCAAACGACGACACGAAGGTATATTTTTTCTTTGAACTTAATGCATACCTTCATAGCATTTTATATGTGTGCTTGACTTATTTTTTATTTGTGTGCTAGTTTGTTTGCTTGCTAGTTTAGGTCTTTATAATCAAAAATAAAAAAATTCAAAAATTCAAAAATAAAAAAATGGTGCTTAAGGTATATCTTTCTTTTGAATCATTCAAGTGATATTAATGAATGATAATCATATCCATGTAGAAATTGATGTATTATAGTTATGGCTACATGTGTATGTTTGATTTTCTAAATAGCCATGACATGTTCAATAAATAGAATAATTTGATTTCTAGACCTACACATTCACTTCCACAAATATTAAATATTGTTGTACATTTGGAGACATCTTTTATGAAATAATGGAAAGTGAATGTATGATGAAAAATAACTGAAAATCTAAGGGATATGATGTGTCTTGCCATGGATAAAAATTGAGCACAAAAGAATTGAATATGACAAAAATTGATAAAAGCTCCGTATGAAAAATGGATACAATCTTTGGCAAGTACACTACCCATGAGTATCCAACATATGCATTACAGGTAATCTTTAGCGTTGGTGTTATACTCGTCAAGCAATGTCACCACCATATCTAAGAGTCCGTATAGGCTATGTTTTTTGGGATGTGGTATCTTGAACGCATTTTTGATGAGGTGGGGAAAATCAATCTGAGGTGATTTCATGTTTAATGGAAAATGTGGATTGGTTTCGGTTGAATTTCTTAAAAGATCTCCTTATGTGCCTTAATGTTTAATCATCACACTTACACGAAGGTGTTGAAGTTTATATTATAATTTTTATTGAATTTGAACTGCTTATTCTATGAACGTCTACATGTAAGTGCTAGTTGTAATTTATTATACTCTTTAGTTTACATGTGGTCTGAAACTTGAATTCATGTATACACTTTTGATGATAACAAAAGGGGGAAAAAGAATTGAGAAGATTTGAATATGTGTGTGCATTAATGCTTAAATGTTGAATACATGAATATTGATTTAAGGGGGAGCATTAATGAATAATGAAAATGTGCTTATTGAATATATGAATATTGGCTCAAGGGGGAGCATGAATAAATAGTGAGCATGCATACATGTTTGAATACTTGAACATCATTGTAGCATGCTTGTATGTTTGCGCATCATTTCCATACTTGTTGTATATTGCATACATCATCCATCTTTACACTTCACACGCACATATCATGATGATATTATATGAATCGTTATTGTTCAAATCTTAAATTGGTTTGTCATCATCAAAATGGAAATATTGTTGGATACAACATGTAGTTGGATACAACGATCAATGACTTCGTGTTTGATGATAACAAACGTGTGTGAATGATTTAATGTGTGTGCTAAGTGTTTTCAGGAATGGCACTCTCACAAATACTCAAAGAAAGACTAAGTAAAAGTGATGGAGAATGTGACATGCATTAGCCAAGTGGATTAAGTCAAAGATGGAGATAATGGCTAAAAAGTTGGACCAAGTCAAAGATGGGAAGATGAGGAGGAAATCAATTCAAATCTATATTTGAATTGATTCAAATCAATTGGTGCAACATTCAAATCCTAATGCCATGTAAATTGAAGACTTGGTCAAAGATGGAGAGATATGGAGAATCTCATACAAATCAATGGTGATTAAATGAGATCGAATTCAAATCCTATAGCTACTTAAATTCCATAGTCATCCATATTCAAACTCCATATCATGGTGATTAATTCAAATCCTAATCAAATTAGGATTCCTTCCCATCTCCATAAATTATGGTATTCTAATTGATTCTATCATATCACATCCTCTCCTATATAAACCCATCTTCCAAAGAGAGAAAAGAGAGAGAGAGAGGGCAAACACAAAGAAAATTTTTTGGCCATAACCTTAGACTAGGCCGCAAGTTAGCAAGGTGAGATCTTCATTGCGCAACATTGCAACTTCTCACATCCTTGCGCAACCTCCTCTCGACAAGAGCTCCTAAAGGCCGAAATACATCAACCAAGGAGCCCCTCATCTTCTCCATTGCAAACCCTCCTTTAGGCCGCAACTTGTCGGAACTTTCATGTCCATCCATTAGCTACAAGCTCTCCTTGTGCAACCTCCATCTACAAGGCCAAAACTCCAAGATCACTTGCCAAAGCTCTCCTTGCACAACTCCATAGCCAAAGACCATCATCAAGGCCACAACTTGAAGAGAATAGACATCCATGACGTAGGCCGCAACTAGAAGAGAAGAGCCATCCATGCCATAGGCCGCATGTTTGCAAGCACAACCCCTCCTCCATTGCGCAACACAAGGGGATACTTATCCATCATTGCACAAGCAACAACAAGGGGTGACATCACCAAGGCCGCAAATTCATCAAGGAGGCAAGTCGCAACTTGAGTTTGAGATCAGAGACTACATCATGTCAGATGCGATCTGACCTGAACTGATTGACAGATACGACTACCGCTATACAAACTGAGATTCTCTAAACTCTTTATTATTATATTTTTGTAGTAGTAGCGATCTTTGTAGATGAAACTTTACCGTTACTTGTGTTTTTAGGGAATTGACGAGTTGAAGCTCGTCAAGGGTGATAGCATCTGACTAGGTTAATAGTGTTGAGCACACTGTGAGTGCATACAACTAGGTGAGAGTTGATTTGGGGCTATTGACTCATTGTAGTTGTTCCAGATAACATATTAATCTAGTAGTTGCTTTCGGGGGGGACGTAGGTCGTGGGGATGACCAAACCAGGGTAAATCTACGCGTACTCTGTGATTGCATTCTATTACTCTGTCTATGCTTATAACTGAGTGTGATTGTTCGTGGGTTGCACGAATATTTTTATTAGTCTATTCACCCCCCATCTAGGCTACGATCCAGATCCAACAGTTAATCTCCAGTTGATCTGTCCTTGGGCCCCCCAGATCTCGGAGGAAGGCCGAGCCCTTGGTTGGCGTCAGGTTCAGGTTGGAGGCGGCAATGACTCATTTAGGAGCGATGGGCTCCCAATGTTTTGGCGTATTAAAGTTGCCAATGTGCCTAGACTCATGTCGACCTGCTCGGTGAGTTGGGTGAATTCCTTCCGGGTCACCTCGGGCTCCGTCGGGGTCTCTGTCGGTCGCAGCGGTGGCGTCGTGGAGTTCGCGACATCCTCCACCAGGATGCAGTTCGCTTTCGGCTTCTTCTTCGGACCTTCGATCGGTCCAATGTTGTTGGGTCTAGCTGTCATAGCTTTCGGATTACTTTGGGATGTCATGCTGGTTAACGTTTCCCACGGACGACGCCAAACTGTTAAGGCCAAAATTGACCTAGACAGTTGTCAAGCTGACGTAGACTCTTGGTACTGAGTTGGAGCCTCGTCAGCAAATGGGTTGGGACCCAAGGTTGGTAGAACCTGGGTCGGATGATGGTAGATGATGATGGTGCGGTGCTCGATCGTGACGACCCTCGACGCTAGATGATAACCGTCAATCTACACCACAAGGACATGTTGGGGGGGGTCAGATCTGGGTTCCGACCCAAATCCACTCTGATGCTTAATTTAGTGTTGGAACTTAAGGAAGAGAGAGAGCTTGGTGCAGCTAGGATCGACCCACAGAGGTTTGTCTCAAGACTGGCGGTGCAAGCTCGAATGCATAAGAAGTATTAGCTGAGAAAGTAGAGTTCTATGTCTTAGACCTCGTACCTTGGAAATGGGACCGGTTCCTCTATTTATAGGTGTTCACAGTCCCGTTGGAGATGTTGGTGTGATAATAGCCACCCATAATGGGGCCACGATCTTCGCCCCTTAATAGCAGTAAATGTTGTGCACGTCCCAGCGATTTACGAGTCTGCCTTTAATCCCACATTCGAGTGAGGGTGACTCAACGGTCGACTGGACATTGGGCTTTGACTGAGTCGATATCGGGCTTCTTTTGTGGGCCTTGTGGGTCTTAATCATCTGTAGATCGAGTTATCTCGAACGCCGACCCAATGATTCAACAAAAGAATTGTGAAGCTAGCCTTAAAAATATTCATAAAGAATTAGAATACTTGATTCTAAACAATGAATTTATAAGATAAACCACTTCAAACTAAAAGACCAAAATCATGCCCTAGACCATCGTCAGCAACACATTTGCATCACTCGGGGTCAGAAGGCAAACCAATGACTAGCAATTGGCTAGCCACTAGTAGCCGCTTGTCGGCAACTAGTAGGACAACTGACCAAAAGCTTACCAAACCCACATATTGTTTTCTCAAAAATCACTGAAGTACTTTAAATGCTTTTTTGCATTATTTTACACCCTTAACATTTACTTTTTGACCACTTAATTAGCATTCCTGAATGGTCAATATTTTCTTTAAATGATCAAAATGCACTCTACTCTTCTTTATCTTTCGTCTCCTTACTACAATTGTTATTGCTTCTTCTTATGTTGTATTCTTCCTCTTTTTCTTCATTTTCTTCTTTCCTTTCTTTGTCATGTTCCTGTTGCTTCTCCTCCTTTCTTAACATTATTGTTGCTTTCTTCTTCTTCTTCTTCTTAATGTTGCTTTCTTATTTCTCCTCCTTTCTACTTCTTAATGTTGCTTTCTTATTTCTCCTCCTTTCTTCTTCCTCTCTTTTGTTGATATTGTTTTGTTAATGTTATTATTATTAATTTTCTTGTACTATATCTTTCTTCGTATTGTTGTTGCTATTTCTTCTCTCGTCTCTTCCCTCTCTCCTCATTCTTATTCTTTAAGGTCAAAAAAGAATGAAAACACAATATCAATAAGGAGGAAAGAGGAAAGAGGAAAGAGGGAAGAGAAGAGAACTTCATTCTCTTTCTTCAAGCTCAAAAAGACAAGAAACAACGATCATCCCCTGTAAAAACTATCATGTTCTCCAAAATAAAAGAAAAAGCAAGAGAGAGATGACATTTTGGTAATTTAAACAAATTAAGTGCTTAATGGTGTTAAGTGATGTAAAAATATTATGGTACGTAAGTGATTTTTGGAGAAACTTTAGGGATGTTTTGAGTCATTATCCATTTATTTATTTTGTTTCAGCCATGAATGGAGAAGACCTTTGGTCTCCATCCACTAACCATCCACCATTACACCCACTTAGTAGTGGGCGTCTCTTGGGGTCTAGATGATGTAACCCATATATGAATGAATATAAGTATGGCTATGGCTTAGACCATTAGCTAGTTCTTCCAACTCTCAATACGTTATCAGCACGAGGGAGGAAACATTAGGTCCTGAAGTTCCTTACCTAGTGCCATTGGAGCACTTCTATTCTGGCAAACTGCACAAGTCCCGACATAGCGTTCGCAGTCAACCTACTAGCCAAATACAGTTCAGTGCACAAAAAGTGCCATTGGAACGGAATTAAGCAGCTTCTGCACTACCTCCAAGGGTCGATTGACCTGGAATTATACTTCCCGAAAGGTGGATCTTCCACTTTGATTGGTTATGCAGATGCAGGTTACAGGTCTGATCTACACACCGAGAAATCACAGACTGGTTTCATGTTCACCTACGGTGGTACAGCCATCTCCTGAAAATCTGTGAAGCAGACCACCACAACAGTCTCATCCAACCACTCAGAGCTCCTGGTGATCCATGAAGCTAGCAGAGAATGTGTCTGGCTTCGTTCAGTCATTCATTACATTCTAGTAATGACCGGCCTGAAGACAGACGCCCTTAAGCCAACCACTTTATTTGAAGATAATACAGCTTGTATAGCTCAACTACAAGCTGGTTACATCAAGAACGACAAGACGAAGTACATTTCTCCCAAGTTCTTCTGGACGCACGAGCTACAAGAGCAGAGCAGATTGAAGTACGTCAGATTCAGTCTTGTAATAATTTAGTTGATCTGTTTACAAAGGCATTGCCTTGATGTACTTTTAGAAAGCTTGTAAAAGATATATGGATGAGACAGCTGAAAGACCTACAGGCCTGAAGCTTGTACGGATCAGGGGGAGTCACTTGTGTTTTGTACTCTTTTTCCTTAAGCTACTGGTTTTTTCCACAGGGTTTTCCCTAGCTAAGGTTTTAACGAGTCAAACAGGGTAACTTTGGATCCATAAGTATCTACCCTACATTAGCGTAATTGATCCTGAAGAATTCATATGCTAAGAATGGATGTGTGAGGGAGTGTTATGAATGAGGGAGACCTTTGGTCTCCAACCACTAACCATCCACCATTATACCCACTTAGTAGTGGGTGTCCCTTAGAGTCTATGGATTACATTGCTTTCCTTAGAGTCTATGGCTTCAATCTTGATGCCTTGATGCTCTCCATCATCTCCAAGCTTTGGCACCCCTTCAGTCCAAGGTTTGGCCCTTCTCCACTTGATGTCCATCCTTGCACCAAGTGTTTAGTCTTCAAAAATGATATTCTTGAATAGTAACTATGAGACTAAAACAATAGAGTCATTAGCAACAACATAATGTTGTGATTATCATCAAAATAACATTGGTATGAAACAACAATACTCAACAAGGGCGACAGGACGAAGCACATTTCTCCCAAGTTCTTCTGGACGCACGAGCTACAAGAGCAAAAGCAGATTGAAGTACGTCAGATTCAGTCTTGTAATAATTTAGCTAATCTGTTTATTAAGGCATTGCCTAGATGTACTTTTAAAAAGCTTGTAAAAGATATAGGGATGAGACAACTGAAAGACCTACATGCCTGAAGCTTGTAGGGATCGGGGGGAGTCACTTGTGTGTTGTACTCTTTTTTACTTAAGCTTCTGGTTTTTCCCACTAGGTTTTTCTTAGCAAAGGTTTTAACGAGTCAAACACGGTAACTCTGAATCCAGCAATATCCACCCCACATTAGCGTATTGGATCCTGAAAAATTCATACGCTAAGAATGGATGGATGTGGGGAGTGTTATGAATGGGGGAGACCTTTGGTCTCCACCCACTAACCATTCACCATTACACCCACTTAGTAGTGGGTGTCCCTTGGGGTATAGATGATGTAACCCCTATATGAATGAATATAAGTATGGTTATGGCTTAGACCATTAGCTTGTTCTTCCAAACTCTCAACAGTTTCTACTAATTTTCACTCTTCAAATTCAAACATCATAGTATAAGAAGGGATTCGAATTGTTGGAATAGTATCCATTAGATTCAGGTAGCGATAGAATATGCAATATCCCCGGTAGGATATTAGACTAGAATCAAATAATAGATTCTTAAATTCAAGTTATATATGAATTTTGCAACATATGTTTCATGTACACCCCTATATGGGACTGCATTAAATGTTTCAGATAATGGGCTAGGCTTCCAATAAGGCTATTGCTGGCCCTATTTTTATGTAATGGAAAGGAGTTGGAATAGTATCCTAAAAAGAAAGAAGGTTATTAAGTATTTATCTTAATGACTTCACTTTAAAAAGAAAAAAAAATAAAAGAAAGCAGTATTTCTCTCATGACAATTTTCTCGGTGCATATACTTCACTAAATCCCTTCAATTAGAAAAGCAGAGCCCCAAGAAGAAATTTAAATATGAAAAAAAAATTGTTTCTTATAACAATGAATGTCTCCTGAGTAAATTAGACGTAATTTATACTTCTTAAAAATGGACACAATATAAATTCAAAGAGAATAATGTGTATCATGTTACATGTGAGACATCTCCATATATACAAGACACAAATATGTGTGTAAGCGTGGTACAACCCAACTTTTTGTGTCTTCGTATTGTTATCAATTTCAAATGTGCTTCAGTCAAAATTTGTAACATAACCAAACATGCAGAGAGAGTAGGTCACATCATCTGCATGCATGCATGCCCTCACACTTCAGAGTCTTTTGAGTTTGGGAGTCCTTCACATTTCTATCATGAACAATCGTTTCAGTGCTGCTGCTTCTTATGCTTCAACTTTTATTCCACAAACAAACGCAAACTAGAAAAGAAAGTTGTAGATACAAACGTTGGAGTACGCTAGAAACAAAAGCAAGCGAAGAAAAGAAACGCTCCAAGAACCACAAGGATCAAGCTTCGAACTATAGGTGTGTACTGGTCACAGCCCCTTTGCTCCGAACAGCTTCATGAGCCCAAACGTGACGGCCATGGCCACCCACCCCCCCACCACCACCCTCCCGCACGACCTCCCCACAGGTGCCCTGCCCAGCACCGCCCCGACCCCACCGAACGCCATCAGCGCCGCCGTCACCGCCGCGAACATCACCCCCAGCCTCACCTCGTAGCTCCCTATGAACCCCGCCGCCAGCAGCGGCACCATCGCCCCCACTGAGAACGACAGCGCCGACGCCACCGCCGCCTGCAGCGGGCTCGGCAGCCGCTCTCCGCTGTCGGCCTCGTCGGCGATCTGACCGCTCTGCTGCCTCTTCATGTGGGCGACCTCGATGTCGTACTGGGAGTAGACGGAGACGAACTCGCCGATGGCCATGCTGCAGGCGCCGCCGACGAGGCCGGCGAAGCCTGACAGGACCATGGCCTTGGGGTCGTCCTTCACGGCCCCGACCCCCATCATTATGGACGCCGTCGACAGGAGGCCGTCGTTGGCGCCCAGCACGGCCGCCCGCAGCCATTGGGACCGCTGCGAGTAGTCGAACTTCTGGTCCTCCTCGGGGGCGGCGGCCAGGCCGTCGATGGTGACCTTGGTGTCTGCAGTGGGAGCCATGGGGGAGTTGATGACAGATGAAGAGGGTTGAGATGTAGTAATTAAGAGGGGAGTGTGATGAACACACGCTGGTCTTTGGGGGGTTCTTATAGCCTGAGGTTGGTCACTCTGGGGGACAAACCCATTTTGATATTTTAAAAAAAAATTAAAATACAAAAAAAGTTGACCTCCAATCAATTGCTTTTGGATTTTGGACCCATCCATCTTCAACTACAAATATTTCTCTTTTTTCAATAAATGCTAAATGAACTAGTTTTCTTAAAAATAATCCACACGTATGATGAATCTTCCACGCATTATGCCCGGGACTTGTATTTCTCTGTTCCATATATTGTCCAAATAGAGTATTGTAATTCCGTCTTCAAAAGTCCCACGTTCACTATCTTTTGTGAGTATCGTAACAGTTAATTTTGATCATCATATTTAAAACTCCCCAAACACAGAATATCGGGCGAATACAAAGGGGGTTTGCACGTTCACCCGTCTGTCGCAAAAGATCTATTCATGCGTAACAGTTAAAACGATTCATGAAACAAAACTTCCCAGCAGTATGAAATATTGTCCCATTCTCTGCCTTGTACCAATCAACACTCGGTTTATGCATTTGAGCACCTCATTCATCTCCCTACTCCTAATTAGTCGGATGATTTAATGTTACCAATTACGGAAACTGCCAATGGGTTTTCAATCACGGCTAACGTCCAAACGATTCGCATTCACATCCTATATATACTTGTGATTATGAAACTTCCCCATCTTGCTTGGAACAAAATTGTTTAGGGACCTCGCACACAACGTGGGAACATCTGCATGTTCGTTCCTTGAGTGAAATTAACGTGATTTAGTTACATTTCTCCTTTAAAAAATGACAAAAAGTAAAATATTAAAAGCCTTTTTTGTCTTGCCCTTATTTTGCACAAAAGCCATGCACATGCATCAGTTTCTTTAGTTTCTTCTTCAATACTGAAGCTTTGCAAAATTCAGAGACAAGCTTTAGTATTAATACGAGGGTCAAATAAATGATGATTAAGAGTGATAATTCCCTACTAATTCCAGCCACAAGGCACTCTAAGGATATTGCTAGTGTAATTAAGTGCCTGTGTTCATGGATTGCTGAATAGACGAGCACTTGATGAGAGAACGAAAGTGCTTGGAGGCAAGGGATTAGTAAATGGGGAGGGAGTATGCATTCCACACGACTGCCACCCACCAACGTATTAATTTAAACTCAATGTTTCTACCAGAATTTGGGAATTGATATTTTTCCAATCGCATCATGCCCCCTCTCTTTCTATGTGTGTCCCTGTGGTCTCCAACTGCGTTTGGCTAATGCTATGCTGTCAATGGTCATGGTGGAATCCTTGTTTCCTTCTTTATTTTTGGGTGGGGCTTAATATGGGGAGGCACCTTTTGGAGTGTGCTCATGGTGTTCTTGATTTTTCATGAATTAGTGTTTGGATTATCTATGAGGACAGGTTGGGTGGCCTCGATCCAAGTGATTCTAATTTTCCTATATTCATGAAGCAATTTCCAAATTGTTGAAGGAATTTGGAAAAGAAGTGAAGATAATCACCCAATTAGGAGTAGTCATGGCACAAGTCATGGCTCTCTATATATTCATATGAATTAGAAGTCCAAGGGACTCCCCACTAACTTAGTGGGGAGTAAATGATGAGATGTTGAGGGGGAGGCCAAAGGCCTCCCTCAACTCACAACACTCCCCCTCATCTCTCCATTACCTTGGGTTAAGCATATGAATACTTCAGGATTCGTTATGCAAATGAGGTGGATACTTCTGGATCCAGAGCCACTGTGGTTGCCTCGTTAAAACCTTAGCTGTGGAAAACCCAGTGGGAAAAACCAACAGCTTAAGGGAAAAGAGTACAACTATCGAGGGACTCCCCCTGATCTGTACGAGCTTCAGGCTTACAGATCTCCTATGTATCTATACAATCATCTCCTATTCATCTATACATCCATCATGTTCTGAAAGAAAATACAATCATCACTCTTCTTATACAAGTTTCACTCATCTAGCTGCTATAGTAAAGCAGTGGCGTTCTGGAGTGGAATGCTCTTCGAAGTTGGTAGATGACGCCACTAAAGTATTCACTGAATCAGTCTTCAGTGTGTCTGCAAGGTACTGTTGAACCTGGCTGAGCGTTTTCAATACTTGCTTCTTGGATGATGAGCTTATCAGAAGATGTAGACATTGGAGGATGATGTGTAGATATTTAGGAGGTGGCCGGCCAATTGTGTTGTAGTCATCGCGATGATCTTTAAACCTGCATAGGCGATATATATTCCTTGACCCTTGGAAGTTGCGCAGAAGCAGTTTATCCTTGGTCTAGTGTTGCTCTACAGGGCATCACTGTATCTGGTTCACAACTTTACTGTAGACGTTCTATCAAAGATACGTGCAGTTGGCCAGATAAATAAGTGTAACAAGTACACTAGAGCTAGGCTCTTCGGGACCTAGGATGTCCTCCCCCTCTTCCAGCTACTGGAAGGTGTCATACATAAGTATCCATTTTTAATAGGATGCAAGTGGACATCATTCTTCATAAACTCCATGTGTATGAAGGATATTAAAGGGTTCCACCACGAAGGTGTTAAATATATAAGCCAAGACAATACCTTGTTATACCTAGGTTTTTCATTTCCAAGGTATGCTTAAAGCTATCTGATTTCTAAATGGTCTCTGTAGGAGATCCTATTAGCTTTAAGTCGACCACATATAAGGCGAATATTACAAATTCTGTCATCGATCTTTCGAAAAAGATACACAGGCAGAATATTGCTAAGATCAACTAATGATCTTTGTAGCCTTTATGGAGAAGACGTTTCTACATCTCTCTTCCATCTCTGGGGGTAGAGTATACCCTTCTGGAAGTTTTATATAGAGCTCTATGTCTATATTGCCGTATATATATGCAGTCACAACGTCCATGAGCTGCATGTATTGGCTTTTTCAGAGAAGTGTAGGATTAGTAGGAAAATGATCACATTTCCTTCATTTCAATTTCTTTATGAAATCTGAATTATATTCCACAGGTTTTTACACATTCAGGTGTATGGACTACTGGTCCAAAGACTTTGCTTTTCAAGAGTGAGTCCAGCTCTACTCTTATTGCCTCGTCCCACTTTGGCCAATTTATGCGTTTACGCTATAGAAAAGTGGGTAGACGTCATCGTCGTATTCAGCGACGTGAACGGCAATAGCGAAAGCAAAACCGTCGACGACGACTGTGCTATATTTGTCCAGTACCTCACCAGTACGTACGTAATATAATGATCTTTCTCCTGTTATTTCCTCTGCAGGGGAAATTAGGAGGGGAGAGGTTGCTGGTCTGAGCTCAGCATCCTGTGGTTGGATCATTTTGATATATCCAGGAATCTTCCTATTATGAGGAATTTATATAGTTTGAACCTGGCAGGCGTCCTCTTTTCAATTGAGGTACAGCCAATTCTGCTGCCTGTGGATTGCATCCATCTTTGGGAATGTCAATCCTAGCTGGCGTGTTGGCAGCAGGGACGTGTGAACGAACAATCTTCTGGTTGTCCGTAAATTTATCCGTAAATTGATGTACTTTAGTCTGAATGTGAAGGATCTTCTGGATCTCAACTTCACACAGAAAAAGTATGCGGATCATAACGAGATGAGGACTTTTATGTCCCATGATATGGTCTCAGAAGCTTCAGGTTTCTTTAGACTGCGTGCCTATTTCAATGAGATTTTGCTCATTAAATTCACATTTATCAAGACTTGGTGGTAAACCATAAGCAAGCAGCATCAGCAATAAGATATGGCAACAAGCGGGCCGTATCGTGATAAGCGATGCGGAATGCAGTGTGATGGTCCCAAAACATCAACATGCAACTGCGATTTTACAATGGACGTGAAATCCATTGGAGTCTCTTTACCAGAGACTCTTCTAACCCGTTATGAGTTTGAACATGCTGCAGGATGTTCAATTTTAATGCCAGTTGCTTGGCAGAAGTCTTGAATGATATGTGTAGTAAATTCACTCACATTATAAGCTTTTGAGAAAGCTAGATTTGCGAGTGAATATAAAGGCACAGATAAGACCATCTAGTAGATGCATATATCAGTACAGTAATGAAGTACCGAAAATGGGCCATTTGCGGGGTGAATAGGCCCGCAAAAGGTCACCATGTATCTCTCAATGAAGCCAGGAGCTCAAACCCCACTTTCAGGAGGGAAGGTCTCTCTATTATTTATCCCTTATGACAAAGGGGGACAAGGAAACTCAACCTTTTGAAGAATCTTCGGGTTCTCCAATGGATTCATTTGATGATGCGTCCATCATCGCTGATCCAGGATGACCAAGTCCTTTTTGCCAGAGTTAAAAACTATGGCAAAGAAAGGCACTTCTGGTGCTCAGTCGAGTTGGCTTTATATAGGAAGAATATCTATAAATTATAGGGGCCCGACGGGGGTCCAATGAACTCGTAAGTAGATGGTCTTCTGGCCATTCTCTTGATGAGTTACATATTGATATTCAATATATATTAGCCACAATTTTCAAGTTATTTTCTTTAAAAGAAATATCCTTGAAAATTGGAGATTTCCTATATGTTTAAGAGGAGAATTTGCATCTTATAGTCTCGTTGTATGTGGGAGCAATATCAATGCTACACCAGTGCAACGAGGCACTGTCCACAATATTCCATACTTCATCTATAAGTAAAACGAAATTTTATTTAAGTCAATGCAAAAGACATTTAAAATAAAAGTTCGTACTTAAGCAAATTAAAGATGAAGCAATAATGAATTTTTAAATGCATAGATAAAAGATGAAGCTTAATCGAGCAGGTCGTCGTTCTCGAAGTCTTTTGCAGTGAACATCATTGGTGGCTGAACAGCCGCCAAGTTTGTTTCAGGCAGAGACTTCTGGCTCGCCTGATATAGTTCCTGGAGGTGGCGAGGAGTGCGGCAGATTCTGGACCAATGGCCAGTCATGCCGCATCTATGGCATTTATCCTCCCAGTTCTTCTTCGGAAGTGACACTTGGTCAGTGTTCTTTTGCTTCCATTTGAATTTACTCTTTTCTATATTGTTTGTTGGACGGGGGGTGCTGCTCATCGTCCATTCTTAATCATAGCTTTCCCTTTGTTATTATTAGCCTTCTTCTTGTTTTTCCACTTCTGGGGAGAAACCTGGTGGGCTTCAGGGATAGGTGCAGTGCCAGCTGGACGTAAATTATGAGTGGCTAACAGTAAAGCTCGATTCTGCTCTGCCCTAAGTAAGCATGAGATCAGATCAGAGAATTTCGTGAAGTTGTGTTTACGATACTGCTGCATGAGGATTGCATCTTTCTCGTGAAACGAGGTAAATGTCTTTTCCAACATGCGTTATTCTGTCACTTCTTCACCGCACAACTTCAGGCGTGAGGTGATATTATGAAGTGCAGAATTGTACTCAGCGACGGACTTATAGTCCTGAAGTCTAAGATTTTCCCACTCATAACTGGCACGCGGTAATATTACATCAATTTGATGTTTATACCGTACCTCCAGCGCTGTCCACAGCTCCATTGGGTCCTCTACCGTTAGGTATTCGGCCTTTAAGGTCCGATCTATATGTTTCCTAATGTAGATTATGGCTTTCGCCTTATCTACGTCGGAGACAGTGGTAGGAGTGCTACTGCTAGATGTAGCAGAAGCATCGGCCGCTGCTGGGGCCGATGAAGGAGCCAAAATGGAACCAAGGAGGACCATCGAACGCAAGTGGAACTTCAGGTCCACTCGCCAACTCAGGTAATTTTTTCCTGCAGAGTTAAGGACTTCGAAATCGACGCTGGCCAATTTTGCCATTTTATCTACGCAATTTAAAATAAGCATGATTTAATTAAAATTGAAATTCAAGCATTAAAAATTAAAATAAGTAAAATGTGGGGATCGGCCAGATACCCAAATAAATACAAAGTCCAAAGTCCGAATATACAGTCCATAAACAAAAGAAAAATACAATTTGGAAACCCAGAATGGGTCCCTATATTTTCCAATTTTGGCCTCCGTCTTCATTTGTTGGTACATCGGTCTTTGGTATTAATACATTTAATCCTCACTTACAAATTCTCTCAAAAAGAAAATAAAATTGCAAGGAATTTAAAAAGGGTATCAAATTGGCCGATCCCAAAAATCACATTTTTGCTTATTAAACATCCACGCAGTTTATAAATGCGACATGCACAAAATAAACAACCACGCATTTATATAACACAGGCATATACTAAATGGAAAAAATAGGCTAGAAAATATAATAATCTCTCCGACCACGAGGAGACGTCATACACCGTTAGGTTAGTTTACTAACGGCAGAGCGGTCGCAGGATCCTTAAGATAATTATATTTTGAAAAAATCCTAATATTCCATAAATTAATAATAATGCAAGAGTGTTATAATTTTAGCAATATAACGCAACAGGCTCATAACAAAGAATTAAAATAAATTAATATTTTGAAAGGGGCTGCAGGCCCATAAATATTAATCATTTTAATATATTATTTATATTTGGGCTGCAGGCCTATTTGCCAAAAATAAACAAATTAATTATTGCAATTGAATTTACTTGGCTTCAGGCCCAATAAGTCAATATTAAAATGTTATTAGTATTTGGGCTTCAGGCCCGGTTTCAAAATTCTAATTGGCACATTAAAAATTGCAAGGATTTAGTGGGCTTGAGGCCCAATGGAAAAATATTAATTAATTTGTTAAGTTTGCAATAGGATTAACTGGGCTTCTACCCATTTTTAGTACTCAAAAGTAATTGTTAATCTAAATGGGGCTGCTGGCCCATAAAATTTATTTTCATTTATAAACTGGGTTTCAGGCCCAAATTAGAACACAAAATTAATTATTATTCTAATTAGCTAATGAAAATAATTTCAATTAGCTATTTAAATTATCTGGGCTTCTGGCCCAAATAACCAGACAAAATGAATTAATTTTTATGTAGTAGGCTTCAGGCCTAATAAACAGCCCAACAAATTTACTGTTCTACAATATCATCTTTAAATTAGCATGTTGTACCCAGATAGCAATATCTGAACTCTGTCTGCATGCACTAGTTGTTACATCGAAAGATCTCTGATCACAAGTGCTTTAGTTTCCTTGTGTGTTTACAACATTTATTTAAAGAGACAATTCCACATAATAATCATAATAATATAAAAAAATCAGATATTACAATAAGTTCCCAAGAATGAAAACCTATCATAAACAGGGTTAATCTGCTTGCTAGGCATTATAAAGCTTGCAAACTTTACCTTATAATAGATCTGAAAGTCAGAGTTAGGTAGTGGAATAGACACATGGTATTTTTATGAATTGATACACCTCATGTGGAAACTCCATCTTTCGTTCTCAGAAAATATTGAAGTTTGTGATTTCCCGGTGTTCAAATTGTAAAAATACCATTTATTATTTCATTGTTGATCAAATCATAAGAATGCAGCATCACATGCCACTTTCATGTTTCCTTTTCATAGTAGTTTGTCATTTTTTTGTGTGCTAATATCTAAGAATCACAGATTTTTTTTCATACTTGCATAGAAAATTGAACATGGCTATTTCTGATCTGTGAGTCTTTGCATCTCGAAACTTTGAGCAATGCTACCACCAATTTTTTTTTTAAAAATGATTATCAAATTGCCATATATTTATACATGCCTATAGAATAAGCTATGTAAAATAATAGTTATCAATATATTGTAATTTTCTACGGGTTCAAAAGAGTTTACCTCTAGATCAAAGATCTAGGGACGATTGTAAAAAGATAAGATCCGTAGAAAGAAAAATCCACGCTCCTAATACGCCAAAAAGGATCGTCGCAACGGTTCGCCGCAATAATAGATTCCTTCGTGCGTATGTTTTTACTTTTTGAGGGGAGACGTGATGAAAAGCTCAAGAGATGAGAGCTTTACGTGATGATAACGTGTTGAAGGAATTTGGAAAAGAAGTGAAGATAATCACCCAATTAGGAGTAGTCATGGCACAAGTCATGGCTCTCTATATATTCATATGAATTAGAAGTCCAAGGGACTCCCCACTAACTTAGTGGGGAGTAAATGGTGAGATGTTGAGGGGGGAGGCCAAAGGCCTCCCTCAACTCACAACACAAATGCCTTACTTATGTGGATGCCATCTTTTTTGATAATATTCATAAAGATTCTAATTCAAAAAGGTGGGTTAATCTTATGAATTTCAAAAGGGAAGTCTTGACCTTATTTTTTGTAATCCATATGATTTATTCAAGCTACAAAGTTATTTTTTGATACCCAACTGTCAGCTGCAGCTAAGGAAGAATTTTAGTTGCAAGAAAATACACATTAACCTCTAAAAATTAATGCTATATGATAAATTTATTGGGACATTTAAACAAATCTTTTGGATTATAATCCAAAGTATTTCAACACTTTGAAACACAAGTACCATCCAATGGATTATCCTTCTGTGTGAAATCTAAAGGATTTTCAACCCAAGTATATGTTGTGCGCAAACGCGCACCACAGCGGAATACACAGGAACGTCGAGGACCGAGAACAAGGAAAATCAACACAAATAAACAAGAAGCGCTAAGAGAGATAACAACTTTAGGTTGTCGGCCGGCCAAGGGAACACCAATGAATTTTATTACGAAAGGAAGAAAAGAAAGAATACAAATATTCTCTTCGTAAACGAAGAAGCATACAAGTTTCTCTCCAAAGGCTCACAACAATATCTGTCAACGTTGGCTCTCACAAATGGTGGATTAAGAACTCTCCAATGTGTTCCTCCTGAAACCCTCCTCTAAAACTATATATATATATACCCATAGGGTACAATGTGTTCCATCATTGAGGAGGAGTCCCCAAAAGATACGAATTTCAACTTTAAATGAATTCCAATCCCATCACAACGCTACGCAATTAATGCGTCGAACCCTCGTAGGCATGCGCCGCACCCTACTAGCCTCCTCGCATCCAAGTGGGCCCCGCGCCACATGACTGAGCTTCCTCTAGAAGACCGAGCGACGTGAAGTGCTGACCCTAGCTATTCGACCCACATGTGTAGGTCGAACCATAGAGCTGACAATACATCTGAGCCATCGACCCTCACGACCAAGAGTCCAATGCGCTGCTGAAGTCCCATAGCTTGGCATTCGACCTATCTAACTTGTGCTGAGTCAGATGAGTTAGATTTAAGTAAACGAGCTATCTCGGCATATGATAGCTCGGCTAAATAACCAATGACTCATCAACGCCGAAATCGAGCCAACTTCCATAAATCTCCACCTTGGTGAGATTTAGGCCTCCGTCACATGAACGACCGTCCACGCATCGCCTTGGTCGAGCCACATCTGATGTTCCCGCCATTTTTCTCCGAAGAGCCCAATGCCCCTCTGGGCTACAACTAGCTCCACCGAGCCTTAAATTCCCCTCATTGGGCCGACACTAGCGTCATCTCGAAACTACATTGATCAAGTCCAAACATTGCTTGAACTTGACTCCCGATACAACCTTCGTCAGCATGTCCGTCGGGTTGTCCTATGTTCTGATCTTCAGCAAGTTGATGTCGTCGTCGTCTTCTCCCACATAATCACGGACAAAGTGGAATCTCACATTGATATGCTTGGCGTGAGCATGGAAGAACTGATTTTAGCCAAGTGCACTGCCCCTCTGACTATCACATTGGACATTGTACTTCCTCTGGTATACTCCCAGATCCAGAAATATGGCCTCCTTCCTTGCTTCAATCAATACCATATACTCAGCATCCGTAGTAGATAGGGCCATCGAAGACTGAAGGATACTCCGCTAACAAATAGGAGCGCCTGACAGGGTGAAGACATAGCCTTTCATCGATCGCATCCTATCCAAGTTGCCTGCATAGTCAGAATCGACATAGCCAACAGTGTGCAGACCATGAATACTTCGGCTATAGGTCAATCCAATTTCGACTGTTCCATTGATGTACCTCAGTATCCATTACACTGCTCGCCAATGCTCTTTCCCTTGGCTGTGCATGTACCTACTCACTATGCTGACCGCATGTGATAGGTCGGGTCGGGTACATATCATAGCATACATTAAGTCTCCTACCGCATTGGCTTACGATACGCTCTTCATGAGCTTCTTCTCTTCTTTATTCTTCGGGCAATGCTCGACACAAAGCTTAAAGTGAGGTTCGATTAGAGTAGCTACGGACTTCCTCTTCTCACAGCCAAATCTCTGTATAATAGACTTCAAATAGTGACTCCGTGAAAGATGAACTGTATCTCCACTTCAATCTCTTGTGATCTCCATCCCAAGAATCATCTATTATTTGCCTAGATCCTTCATCTCAAACACACAACTGAGCTGACACTTCAATCTCCCAATCTCCGATCCTCTTTATTCGATGAAGCAATGAGCATATCATCGACATAAAGCAGAAGATAGGTGAAGGACCCGTCATCCAATTCCCGATAGAACATGCAATGATTATAAGGACCCTACCTATGAGGAAAATATTAGAAAGGGGGTTGAATAGTATTTATAAAATTAAACGATAGTTATACCAATTTAAATTCCTAACCAACAATAAATGCGGAATTATAAATAAACCCAAATTAAAACAATGCTAACACAAAGTATGTTTCAAGGGTTCGGATTACCCAAGTCAACTCCCGACTTGTTCCTGGTAATCCTACGTCCTTCCACCCTGATACCAATGTATACTCAAGTTAGAATTCTTACTTGAGGTTTTCTTTAAACCCAATTGTAGCAACCCCACAAGTGAAATCAAAACACAATCGATGTCCTTGACTCCCACAACTTGGGAGCAAGCAAACCACTCTCACAAACCGAGAGTTAAGCTAATATCGAAAGATATGAAATAATGAAATAGCAACACTTACAATCACCTATGCCTTGAAGTAGAACTTGAAGGAGCAAGTGCGTTGTGTGTTGAAGTCTCTTCCAAGAAGAGAGAAAATCCCTTTCTCTTATCACCACCAATTCCCTAAGGGATATCACTTTGATTCTAGGTTGCAGAGCAAGAGAATGAGATTGGAATTCTTGGGCTTTTGAATTTGAGAGCTTTGAAAAACTTGAAGTTGAAAGCTAGGGGTTTTCAAGGGATGATCAAGAAGATGAGTAACCCCTCAATAGAACATTAGAATCTCTCTTTATTGGTTCCCCAAAACCCTCAAACAGAATCCCCCAAAACCCTTTGAAATCCATGGAGAAAAAGCCAAAGGATAGAATTTCCACACTCGACAGTCGACTGGTGAAGAAAACCCAGGCGACTGTTGCACTGTGTCAGAGGGTAGGGGAAAATTCAAACGGTAACTTACCACGTAGGACAGTCGACTGATGATGAAAAGACTGGCGCCTGTAAACCTAACATGCAACTGTAAATCCTTCTACAGGCGACTGGTCGTAACATGGGTAAGCTGAGAAAACTCAGAAAGTTTTGGGAAGACACGGCAGGCGACTGATGTGGAACACACAGGTGCATGTGCAATGGGCAGGCGACTGTGAAACCAACATCAGTCGACTGTCACTAATAAGTGAAACTTCCATAGAGAAGTGTCTGCAGACAAAGCATAGATAGGAGACTGTTGAAGCATTGACAGTCGACTGTGCCTTGGACATGCAACTGTCAATCCAACATCAGTCGACTGGCCGTATGAAAAGAAAGTGACCTTTGGGCAAGAGAGAGACATGCGACTGATTAACAAATCACAGGCGCTTGTACCTTGGACAGGCGCCTGTCATTTGTACAGCAGTCACCTGAATAGAGGTAAAACTAAAAGGCCCAAAAACCAATTGATAAAGTATGTGCATAACAGGCGACTGTAGAATAAACCACAGTCGACTGTTTTGAGACAGGCGCCTGTAAGACGTTCAGCAGTCACATGTTGAAAATCCCAAAATGCCCATGCTTGAGAAATGTGAATTGGAGTCTAAGGAAATGTGATCTAATGATTTCCTAGGACAGAAATGAAGATGTGTGTGCTCTAACATAGTTCTACTTCTAAGCTACATACTAGAAGAGAATAAAAAGATTACATTTTGTAGAAGCCTCTCTTCTATCCAAAGTATGTGCTTGAAGTCTTCTAGGAGCTTCAATCACCTTCTTTGATCATCCAATCCACTTTTCATGCTTTGATTGATCTTTGAGTGACATCCATTGCTAATTGATCTTCATGGTATGCTTATGCAATGGATTAACTGCAAATATGGGATTAATCACAAGTATTTATGTTTGCTCATCATTAACACCAAATAGGGAGAAGTCCAATTACTCAACATTCTCTCCCTTTTTGATGATGACAAACAAACATAAACAAAAAGATAAATAATTGTGCTTAATGAAAACTTACTCTCCATACATAGATGCCAATCAAGTTAGTCAATACATATAAGGGCATCTATAGATCATTTGAAGCGAGCATGTAATGTAGGGATTTTCAAGGTCCCTTAGGGCTAATTTAAAATTGTTCGTCCTAAGTCGGACGAACAAAATTAAATAAGCAGCAGAGATACGATTATTAAACTATTTAATAATTACTGCCCTAAGGAAAAATTCCCTAAGCCAGGAATATCTACTGACTCGAGTTGGGTCTGACCAACTCGAGAAAGTTCTAACTACAACTTAATATGAAATGCATATATATAAATATAACTCACCCGAAATCTTGCCTTGGATCGGACAAGATGTTCCGCACTGTCTTGCGCTTCAAAATCTAAGCCGCATCCTGAACCGCATTGCGTCGCTCCTCGTCGTGAACTGGATCAGCTCCCGAGCCGCACCTTGCCTCCGAGCCCATCCTAGCCGTAGAAAGTTTCACTTGAGTAAACTCGCGTCGTAGACTTCCGAATTAGATTCGGACCTCCCCGTTGCCTTGCTAGGACTCGGTTGGAGGACAGAAAAATTAATAGAGGAAAAGAATAATTATAAGTCTTGTTTAAGTTTGCTCAAATTTTCCGGAGCTCCTTAATCAGAGACTTGGTGCACTTTTCAATGAAAATGGCTACCCCCTATTTATATAGGGAGCCGGCCCCTCCTCTCTTGCTACGAGCAATGTGGGACAATAAAATGGGCAATAGGGATTGATTTCACTAGAAGTCTAAACTTCTAAAATCAACCATAAATCCATTTCTGAGTTTCGACTTTCAAACAACCTGTCAAATCAAAGATCTCAAGACAACGATCGCATAGAAAAAAACGGCATCCAATTCCGATATCATTTGACCCCTCAAATTTCGAAAATAGACTCCAAATCTCGTTTTCGCAAAAACAAAACAGCACAAACATGCTATTTCCTGGCAGGTCTGACCTGCCAGGTGCGAGTCAGACCCGCAAGCCCAATAAGCGCCTATCCTCAGGTGTTTTTGCGTTTCTGGGCTCGTTAGAGCTCCGATTTGGACGCTGTTTCTTCCTGTGGATTTCTCAGGAAGTCCCCTTCATTTCCATGCGTCTAAGTCAATATAATACCAAGTATTAATATGTCCCAAATGCAAAACTCTTTAGATTTTTATCTCATAACTGACTTATGAGTTTAATCATTCCATTGCATCGAATGCATTCCTCTTTAATGATCTTCCTATTACTAAGACGTGAATATTACTCGGTGTGAGACCTTACAGCCTGACCCTACTACAGGTTGAGACTCGAAGTCTCTAGACGACAGTAACCACTAGCAGCAGGTGTCGTCCTTGTTTCAGAATCATCGATTACGTGATTGACTCGTTGGCAAGACTGCCGACAGGATCACTCTGACTGTGACTGTGATGATTTCCGCAGTTTTAGTCCCTTCGTCTCAACTATGTCACTTGCCTAGCCTAGGGTATGGAACTCTGTCAACCCTACTAGCTAGCAGTGGTCAGTATACGTCGGTCTTTGGTACATTCATGTTGTACATCTTACAACATACCTTGGCCAAGGTTTTACCTAGAGCCGTACTGACCTGTGACACTAACTTCCCATTAACGGAAGAGACGAATCTTCTATTGATCACTACTAAGCTCGTATGCTTCGAGTGTCACCCAGCCTAAGATCTTTCAGCAGGCCTCGCCTCGAAGATAGATCTTTAGACCTAAGTGACACCGTTCACACACAGCTTCGTACAATGATCTCAAGTCATAAGGAACAACTTACCTATCATCACTTAGAGTTATTAATGACAGTTAGTTAATGTTAAACCATTTAATAACTCTTTGTTTGGGTCGTTCAGTGGACTCATTATTTAATGAGCACCTGTGGCTTGTCTCAGACTTCGCCAAGTCGTGTGGTTATGCGAACAACTAGACTAAGACACAATGGTCTGTCTGATGTGCCGATATCCCAATCTCGACACATCTATGACCACGAACGCCTTTTTAGATTCAAGCTGCTATCGGTCAGACATTTCTCATAATCATAATCTACATCACGAAACATGTGTGACCTAACTTTGAATCCAAGGGAATAATCCAAGTAATTATAAATAACTCAGACAATATTTTACTAGAAAGCATACTTTCATTTATTGAACAAGATGTTTTATTAAGATAAATAGCCACGATGGCATACATCTCTCTTCATCTCCCACTTGCACTCGGGCCTATTTATTTTGGTATCTCATACCTTATTTACACGCTAGTTTCTCTAGACGATCGCGTGCCAGCACCTTCGTGAATGGATCTGCTAAGTTTTCTTCTGAAGAGAATCTAAGGAGTTCTATGTCCTTCCTCTGCTCGATCTCTCGTATCAGGTGATACTTGCGAAGAATATGTCTGGATCTCTTGTGGAATCTCGGTTCTTGAACCATGCTGATGGTTGCATTATTGTCGCAATACAATGGTATTGGACTTTCAATAGACGGTACCATCCCGAGCTGGTTGATGAACTTCCTCATCCAGACCGCTTCCTTTGCTGCATTGTTGGCCGCTATGTATTCGGATTCCATCGTGGAGTCTGCAACTGTGACTTGTTTGGAACTCCTCCAACTGACTGCACAACCATTGAGAGTGAAAACATATCCAGAAATCGATTTGCTATCATCCACATCACTCTGAAAGCTAGAATCTGTGAAGCCTTCAACTTTCAGGTCTTCACTTCCATAAACCAAGATCAAGTCTTTAGTCCTTCTCAAGTACTTAAGTATTGTCTTGACCGCTTTCCAGTGCTCCTCTCTAGGGTTAGACTGATATCGACTCACTACACCTAGTGCATAAGCGACATCGGTTCTGGTACAGATCATGGAATACATGATAGATCCCACAGCAGAAGCATATGGGATCTTGGTCATCTGTTCCTTTTCCAAGTCAGTATGTGGAGACATCTTCTTGGAAAGGGTTATTCCATGATTGGCTGGTATTAAACCACCCTTACTGTTTTCTATGCTAAAATGTTTTAACACGGTTTCAATGTACCTGGTTTGGGAGAGTCCTAGCATCCATTTAGATCTATTTTTATGGATCTTCACACCCAGTATGTAGGATGCTTCTCCCAAGTCTTTCATGGAGAAATTGGTTGATTGCCATCTTTTAACAGACTTCAACATCTTTATGTTGTTGCCTATTATCAGAATGTCATCCACGTATATAACGAGGATGACTAAAGAATTATTATTACTTGTCCTTTTGTAGATGCATGGATCATTCTCGTTTCTGACAAAACCAAACTCTTTGACTGTTTTGTCGAAGCGGATGTTCCAACTTCTTGAAGCTTGCTTAAGCCCATAGATGGACCTATGTAGCTTACACGCTTTTCCTTCACTCCCACTAACTTCGAAGAATTCTGGATGAGTCATGTAAATCTGCTCCTCTAAATCACCATTTAGGAAAGCAGTCTTTACATCCATTTGCCAGATTTCGTAGTCGTAGTAGGCAGT
The DNA here is from genome assembly GCA_030789695.1 of Scilla litardierei. Classification (NCBI taxonomy): domain Eukaryota; kingdom Viridiplantae; phylum Streptophyta; class Magnoliopsida; order Asparagales; family Asparagaceae; genus Scilla; species Scilla litardierei. The sequence continues at coordinate 435,519,729 of CM061142.1, forward strand.
AATAGCGAGTACGTTTCGAATAGGCTTGTGCATGGCCACTGGTGAGAAGGTTTCGTCATAATCTATTCCTAGAATCTGACGATATCCTTTTGCAACCAGCCTAGCCTTGTACGTTTCTACTTTTCCATCTGCACCAATCTTCTTCTTGAAGATCCATTTGCAGCCTATGTGAACATTTCCCTTGGGCACGTCTTCTAAGGTCCATACCTTATTCACGTGCATGGAATCTATTTCGGACTTCATTGCATCTAGCCATTTGTTAGAGTCTATACTCTTTAGGGCTTCCTGGAAGCTAATAGGGTCATCATCTAATATGATGCTATCCTCAATCCCACCGTCTACGAGAAAACCGTAGTACCTTTCGGGGACTCGAGGAACCCTATTGGACTTCCTACTGACTGGTTTGGAGATGTCAAGTTCTGACTCTCCCACTAGTTCCGACAATTGTTCCTATGTAAGTACTTCCTCCGAGCATTCATCCATATCAATTACCTTGCCAGTGGATTCCTTCACAAGGAATTCCTTTTCCAGAAAAGTGGCATGTCTAGAGACAACAATCATTTGTTGTTCTGGATGATAAAAGACATAACCTAATGAATGTCTCGGGTACCCTATGAATTTACACAGTATAGATCTGTCTTTCGGTTTGTTTGAATTTTGCCTTTTGACATATATATGCAGGACAACCCCATACCTTCAAGTGATTAAGGCTGGGTTTCTTGCCGGTCCATATCTGATATGGTGTCATATGCACAGATCTTGACGGAACTTTATTTAGAATGTATATAGCAGTTTCTAGGGCATAGCCCCAGAGGAAAGTAGTTAACTCAGCTTCACTTATCATGGATCGCACCATGTCTAACAGGGTGCGGTTCCTCCTCTCTGATACCCAGTTATGCTGAGGTGTGTAAGGAGGTGTGACCTGAGAGAGAATCCCATTCTCTTTTAAGTAAGTAAGGAATTCATGGCTTAAGTATTCTCCTCCTCGATCTGATTGAAGGATCTTAATACCTTTCCCAGTCTGGTTTTCGACTTCGGCACGGTACTCTTTGAATCTCTCAAAGGTTTCGGACTTATGTTTCATCAAGAACACATGTCCAAACCTTGAGTGATCGTCAGTAAACGTGACGAAATATGAAAATCCACCTTTGGCTAATGTAGACTTGGGTCCACATACATCAGAATGTGCTAGACCCAAGAGTTCGATAACTCTCTCCCCTTGACTTGCAAAAGGAGTTTTGGCCATCTTACCTTTGAGGCAAGACTCGCAAGTGTCGAATGACTCATAATTCGAGAGGCCCAAGAGCCCCTCTTTATGTAACTTGCTGAGTCTTTTCTCTCCGATATGGCCTAGTCTACAATGCCAAAGATAAGTTTCATTAAAACTAGACTCCTTATGTTTTCTTGTATTAACGTTTAATACAACCTTATTGCTTAAAGTGTATACACCATTACTAAGTGTCCCAAAACCTAGCAACTTTCCATCAAAAGAAATGTTCATGACATTTCAGTTGATAGTAAAATTATAACCATCTCTAGCCAAAGTCGAGATGGATATAATATTGCACAGGAAGTTTGGGATGTAGTAACATTTCTTCAAAAGCAAGTTAGCTCCACATGTGTGTTTAAGATCTCCCACGGCTACAACATCAACATTTGCTGCGTTGCCGACTTGGAGAATGATCTCATTCTTTTCGAGTTTTCTAATGATTCTCAGTCCTTGTAACTGATTACAAACATGAGAACCTGCACCGGTGTCTAACACCTATGCATTAGAATTAACCGAAAGAACTACACTTTACATTTTAGAAATTAAGGCTTAAACTCGCCCTTCCTTCATTTGTCCCTTTATGCTATATATTTCTTTGACCAGTCATTATTTTTATTATAACTAGTTAATAATTTCTTATCTCGGATATTATTTATTTTACTCGTCATGCTGCAAAGATTAGAACTACTAATTAGCATGTGTTCAGAATATTTTAAAATATAATTAGAATGGTTTTTATCCAATTATACTCTTCCATTAATTTAAAGATCGTTTAAGCCAAAACATGAATAATATTAAATGGGAGCAGGAATCCAACAACCTTGAGTCGCCCGACCTTGAGTGTAGCTCAACAAGTCATTTGACTCGGCTGTAGGTAGACGAACTCTTTGTCAATCATATCGAATATGACTCCCTATTTGATTTTTACCCCTAGCCATTTGTGATCATGAGTGTGCTCATTCAAATCACAACGACTAGTCTAGTCAGACCCTTGTTTTCGTGTCTAACTTGACTTGCCTCGGCGCTCGGTGTATTCACGACGCGTCGGTTTGGGTCAAGTCTTAGACTACATCGTTGGCCTAACTTACGCCGGCGCTCGGTGTATTCACGATGCGTCGGTTTGGGTTAGGAGACAAGTATGAAGAAATTGGTTTCTGTAAGGTTGCCATGTCACAGCTTGAGTGTAGCTCAACAACTGTAACATGGATCCTACAGATTCCAACGTCTAAAACAAAGAGGGCTACAAATTATCTTGTAAAAGATTTATTAACGTATTTGACCAGATATAGTTGACAGCGTTGCATAATAATGATTCGCTTCCTTGCGGTCCAGCGGATACGGCCAGAGAATTGACTAAGCCAGGACCACTTGGCCTCTAGACTAGCTAGGGTGGTCCAGCAAACTTAGCCAAGCACATTGACCGGTATCATGGTCCATTGAAGGTTGCTAGTCATTTATATGCATACCGTCAACTAAAAGCTTTTATTAACTCTAGTTAATCCTTATCAACTAGTGGATCCTTAAAATTCGTAATTTTATGGATTTGTTTGACGATTTTTATTAGGTCCTTATCAACTATAAGGATTTAATAAATGTGCTGCTACCCTAATTGTCCAATAGGCATTTTTAAACAATTTAAAAACATAGCAGAGTCTCAAAAATTGTCTCATAAAAATTTGAGGAATTTTATAATGGCTATCCTAATCGTCCATTAGGCAATTTTAAACAATTTAAAACATAGCTGAGTCTCAAAAATTATCTCATAAAAATTTGAGGAATTTTATAATGTCTCTCCTAATCGTCCATTAGGCAATTTTAAACAATTTAAAAATTATAGCATGGTGTTAAAATTTATCTTATAAAATTTGAGGATTCATTAATGGCTAACCTAGTAAGTTCCTCTTGTGTTTCAAATAAACAAGATTATGCCATTACTCTAATTATCACATAATTAAAACATGCAGTTCATAAAGAAGCAGTATAAGAACAGAGTAGATCTGGCTCTGATAACACTGTAGGGATTTTCAAGGTCCTTTAGGGATAATTTAAAAATGTTCGTCCTAAGTCGGACGAACACAATTAAATAAGCAGCGGAAATATGATTATTAAACTATTTAATAATTACTGCCCTAAGGAAAAATTCCCTAAGTCAGGAATATCTACTGACTCGAGTTGGGTCTGACCAACTCAAGAAAGTTCTAACTACAACCTAATATGAAATGCATATATATAAATATAACTCACCCGGAATCTTGCCTTGGATCGGGCAAGATGTTCCGCACCGTCTTGCGCTCCAAAATCTGAGCTGCATCCCGAACCGCATTGCGTCGCTTCTCGTCGCGAACTGGATCAGCTCCGGAGCTGTACCTTGCCTCCGAGCCCATCACTAGCCGTAGAAAGTTTCACTTGAGTAAACCCGCGTCGTAGACTTTCGAATCAGATTCAGAACCTCCCCGTTGCCTTGCTAGGACTCGGTTGGAGGACAGAAAAATTAATAGAGGAAAAGAATAATTATAAGTCTTGATTAAGTTTGCTCAAATTTTCCAGAGCTCCTTAATCAGAGACTTGGTGCACTTTTCAATGCGGAGGGCTACCCCCTATTTATATAGGGAGCCGGCCCCTCCTCTCTTGCTACGAGCAATGTGGGACAATAAAACGGGCAATAGGGATTGATTTCACTAGAAGTCTAAACTTCTAAAATCAACCATAAATCCATTTCTGAGTTTTGACTTTCAAACAACCTGTCAAATCGAAGATCTCGAGACAACGATCGCATAGAAAAAAATGGCATCCAATTCCGATATCATTTGACCTCTCAAATGTCGAAAATAGACTCCAAATCTCGTTTTCGCAAAAAAAAAAAAAACAGCACAAACATGCTATTTCCTGGCGGGTCTGACCCACCAGGTGCCAGTCAGACCCGCAAGCCCAATAAGGGCCTATCCTCAGCTGTTTTTGTATTTCTGGGCTCGTTAGAGCTCCGATTTGGATGCTATTTCTTCCTGTGGATTTCTCAGGAAGTCCCATTCGTTCCCATGCGTCTAAGTCAATATAATACCAAGTATTAATTTTTCCCAAATGCTAAACTCTTGAGCTTTTCATCTCACAACCGACTTGTTAGTTTAATCATTCCATTGCATCGAATGCATTCCTCTTTATTGATCTTCCTTTTACCAAGACGTGAATATTACTCGGTGTGAGACCCTACAGCCTGACCCTACTACAGGTTGAGACTCGAAGTCTCTAGACGACAGTAACCACTAGCAGCAGGTGTTGTCCTTGTTTCAGAATTATCGTTTACGTGATTGACTCATTGGCAAGACTGCCGACAGGATCACTCTGACTGTGACCATGATGATTTTCGCAGTTTTAGTCCCTTTGTCTCAACTATGTCACTTGCCTAGCCTAGGGTATGGAACTCTGTCAACCCCACTAGCTAGCAGTGGTCAGTATACGTCGGTCTCTGGTACATTCATGTTGTACATCTTACAACATACCTTGGCCAAGGTTTTACCTAGAGCCGTACTGACCTGTGACACTAACTTCCCATTAACGGAAGAGACGAATCCTTTATTGATCACTACTCAGCTCGTATGCTTCGAGTGTCACCCAGCCTAAGATCTTTCAGCAGGCCTCGTCTCGAAGATATATCTTTAGACCTAAGTGACACCGTTCACACACAGCTTTATACAATCATCTCAAGTCCTAAGGACCAACTTACCTATCATCACTTAGAGTTATTAATGACAGTTAGTTAATGTTAAACCATTTAATAACGCTTTGTTTGGGTCGTTCAGTGGACTTATTCTTTAATGAGCACCTACGCCTTGTCTCCGACTTCACCAAGTCGCATGGTTATGATACCAACTAAACTAAGACACAATGGTCTGTCCGATGTGCCGATATCCCAATCTCGACACATCTATGACCACGAACGCCTTTTTAGATTCAAGATGCTATCGGTCAGACATTTCTTATAATCACAATCTACATCGCGAAACATGTGTGACCTAACTTTGAATCCAAGGGAATAATCCAAGTAATAAATAACTCAGACAATATTTTACCAGAAAGCATACTTTCATTTATTGAACAAGATGTTTTATAAAGATAAATAGCCACGAAGGCATACATCTCTCTACATGTAAGATATGTATGAATGAAATGATTTTAATTCTTGAAATCTAGGATTTTATAATCCAAGTTTATTATATCTTACTCCCCATGAATCTATGGCAACTTCAATCTTAGATTCAAGTTTAGAATTTACTTAGCACGTACTTATGATATGTTTATTTCTCGCCCCCTATGGCATTATCCAAAAAGTGGGAGTAGAAAAACAATAACAATAGTGCTAAATAAGTACGAAAATAATCACGAGAGTCTAAAGATAGGATATCTATGTGATGCCAAAATATAATCGAAAAAATCATAAAAGTGCATCTCATTGATATATACCAAAAACTCATAAACACAAGAAACTTTAGTTGACGAAAGGAACGAGAATCCAATAGCAACATTTTAAAAATGAGAAAAACGACTCACATCACATCATGTATATAATAGAGCATACAAAGAGAGACAATTTCACAAAGTACACACAATCAAAAAAAATGAGACACAATGTGAAGCAGCATATGATAAAGCATCATCATATATATAATCAAAAGATACAAGGAGTACAAACGGCAACATCAACTCCATGTACATCAAAAGTATGATCATCATACATACAACATCATCCATCAGTACAAAAAAATCAAAATACAAACATACACTCAAACTCTCAACCCTAACAAAATAAATCTAGGACTAAGGGTGAGTAGTCTCCGCGAAATGTCAATCCAAATCAGCAGCTGAGGAGTGTACGGGAGTAGCCAACTCAACTCGGAACTCCTGAGCCTCTGGATCATCTGGAGTATCCTCGAGAAGAGGAGCAGCAGTGACAGTAGTGGAGACATCTTGAGGAGCCGAAGAAACAACCGGCTTAGGAGCAGTGTCAACAGGATGCTCAGAAAACTCAGTGATGACTGGAGGAGGAGGCTGAGAAGGCTGAGGAGATGGTACAAAAGATCTGAGATGATCAGGGAAATGAATTGAAGGGTTTTCTGGGACCCTTAGGGCACAAAAACACTATTCTCGTCCTAAGTCGGAAAGAACATAGACATAAAAAGAATATGCAACGGAAGAATAAGTTAATCTAATTAACTTAGCCCTAAGGTACAAGACCCTTAGCCAAGATCTATGCCGACTTGGGATGGATCTGACCATCCCAAGAAGGATCTAACCTATTGCGATTAAATTAAACTAATGCTAATAAAATACATACCCAAAATCTCAACCCTGGGGCAGGCGAGATGTTCCGCACCGTCTTCCGAGCCGCTCCCCATCCCATACCGAGCCGCTCCTTGAACCGCTCCGCATCCCGAGGCGATCAATCCCGTGTCACCGAGCCAACCACGCGCTGAAGAAAGTTTCACGCGAGTGAAATCTTCGCCAAGATTTCGGATGCGAATCCAAACTCCTTTGCGGCTTTGCTAGAGTCCTCAGGAGTAAGGCAGAAATTTTGGGAGATAGAAGAATATTAATTTAAGCCTAGATCCGAACGTGCTCCAATATTTACGAGAACCGCTCAGATCTAGAGCTTGGGACGAGTTTGAAGAAAGGGGTGAGGCCCCTATTTATAGAGGCAACGGACTCTCCCCTTTTTCGCACAACCGATGTGGGACTATTAATTTTAGAGTTATTTAAATCAAGTTAGTTTGCCCTTCACAAAGTGCAAACTTCCGGGAATTTTAACTCACTCACCGTTGAGCTTCATGATTGATACAACCTATCAATTCGAAGGGCGTTCAACGATGAACGCGTAGGAAAAAACCGGTCGTCAATCAGAGTTCGCTTGACCCTCCAATTGATCGACCAAAGTTCAGCCTACGACTTGTTTTTCGCAAAAACCAGCAGTCAAAACTGCCCAGTAAACCTAGGGTTCTGCACCCATTGGTGGGGCCCAGCAAGTGGGCCCAACAGCCCCCAAAAATGCTGACTGGGCACCTGGGCCGGGCACCCAAGCCCAGGGCGCCTGGGCTCCCAGGCGCCCAGGCGGGTGCCTGGGCCGGGCGCCCAAGGCTCTCGGCCCAGAGCACCTGGGCTGCCAGGCGACCACCCTGGGTGCCTGGGCAGGTGCCCAGGTACTTGGGCCTGGGCGCAGGCCCAAGCCCAGTGGCCTGGCACCCAACCTGGCGGGCCAGGTGCCCAGGCCAGACCCTAGTCTTGCCTGGGTCAACCTGGTCTGACCCAGACTGAGCCATTTGGCTGTTTGGGCATAAGTTGGGCATTTGGTGTCCAATTTGGAGGCCGTTCGAACCTGGACGTATACTGGGACATTCCCGTCTTACTCGTAAGATTTTCCTTGCGTTTATAATATTAAATATAGTCTTAAACAATTTAAGACACATTTAATCTCATTTGCATCATATGCAAATTTGTCCCTAGCTAGACTTAAATTATCATATTGCATCAAATACAATTATTCCATCCCTTGCATAAAAAATGCAAAATATTCTCCCTAACTAATTTCTACCTATTACTAGATGAAGGGTGGTCCTGACAATTCTCATGGTGGTGACCGTGTCTGTGATGAGTTCTGCAGTTTTAGTCTCTTCGTCTAAACTATGTTGTGTAGATCAAGTCTAGGGTACGGTCGAACTGTCAACCCCAATAACTTGACTCCGGTTAGTTTCTATCGATCTTTAGTCAACTAATGTTGGACTTCTTCCAACATACTCTGTGCAGAGATTTTACTAATGACCGAACTAACTCTATGACACTAACTCCCATTGACCGGGAGAGACGAATCCTCTCTTGGTCATTACTCTCCTCGTATGCTTCAAGTGACACCCAATCAAACACCTTTCGACAGGCCTAGCCTCGAAGTTAGGTCAGTGATCTAAGTGGCAACGTTCACGCACAGGTTCGTAAAATGACCTCAAGTTAAAAGACCAACTAGCCTATCATCACTAAGAGTTATCATTGACAGATTGGTCAATCTAACCATATGATAACTCTTATGGATCGTTCAGTGAACTCATTCTCTAATGAGCACCTGTGTCTCGTCTCCGACTTCGCCAAGTCGAACGATCATGAGATCATCGCCACCGCTAAACGGTGAAGACTAAGACACAATGGTCTATCCGATGTTTCGATATCCTTGTCTCGAAGCATCTACGACCACGAACCCTTTTAGACTAATGCTTCAGACGGTCAAACATTTCTCCATGATCGAGATACTCATCTCGATACCTGTTTGACCTTGCATAAAGTCTCAGGACTTTACCCAAGTTGATATCTAATATTTACTACAATATAATATAACTTAGATAAATTATTACCAAATAACTTACTGTTATTTCGAACAAGATGTTTGTGCTAATCACATAGAGATAAATAGCCACGAGGGCATCATTTCTCTACATCTCCCACTTGCACTCAGGCCCATTTATCTCGGTATCTTATACTGTTTTTACACATAAGTTTTCCCGACTTCATGTGGTAGAGCCTTCGTGAGTGGATCTGCTAAAACCGTCTACACTATAGACTTAAGGGGTTTCTATGTTCATGTTAGACCAACCATTTGAATCTCATTCAAATAATTCACTTGGTCTTTCAGAATCTATAATATTTTATTTCCTTGGATCTCATTCAGTTCATCGTACCTTACGATAATAATCTTTAAATTAGTTAATGGTTATTTCAAATGGCTCATATCTATTTCTGATAAAGTAGCAAACTATTTGATTACTTTGTCAAAACATATGTTCCATTTCTTTAGTGCCTCGCATGTAATTTATACGCTCCCACTGACCTTGAAAACTATCTGGCTAATTCATATAAGTTGGTCCGTCTAAATCATATTTAGAAAAACAAACTTATAAGTGAATGCTCCAATTTTCATGGTCAACTTAAGCGTTTACGTCGAGTTTGGTCCGAGTAGATCTGTATACATCTGCTGGCGAAAAAACGGTTTCATGATAATCCGTTTTATAGGAATTAAGATGAAAACCGTTCTCGACCAACATGATTGCACTTCACTATTTTCCTTTCTGCACCAATCTTTCAACTTAAAGATTTACTTGTAGAAAGTGAGGAAACATTTTCATTGGGCACATAAACTAAATTCCAAAATTTATTTACGCACACGGACCTATTCTGATTGCATCAAATTTTAAATCGGAGTTACTACTCCGAATTTCATCCTAGAAGTTGACTAAGTCATCATCAATTATGATGTTTAACTCGACTCTTCGTCTCACGAGATTCGAGTAATTATACAACTTCTTAATGATTGATTTTATGAATATCTTATTGATAATGTCCTCATAGAACATTATCAAAACCTAGGCATTACTATCTGGGACTTAACCCAGAGGGAGGACTTAACTCAGAGTCACTTGCTATGGATCGCACCAAGTCTAACTAAGTGTGATTCATACCTTTTAACACACCGATGTGGTAACAGACTTGACTTGAGAGAAAATCACATTTTCTTTTAATTACGCAAGATTTTACGTAGCTAAGTATTTGACCATTCGATCTAATCGAATCAATTTAAATACTTTAGTCATTTCGTTCTTTATTTTATCAGACTTATGTTTCATCAAGAACACGTCTTAATAAAATATACGAATAACATATTTTGGTTAATCTAGACTCGGGTACATCAGTATGTACTAGACTGAGTTCGACAACTCATTCTCCCACTGTCTTACAGATGGGTTTCAGCCATTATATCTAAGAGGATAAGACTCACAAGTGTCCGTATACTTCATAATACGAGAGGTCAGACCCCTCTTTATGTGACTTGTGAAGCTTAGTCTCTCAAAATGGCCTAGTCTATTTTGCCATATAAGTTTGCTACTATCTTATCTATTTATATATTAACATTTAATATATATATTATCGTTATACATATTACTCATTGCTTCAGAAGAAATGTGACGACATTCGTCAAAATGTGTTAACCTTTTGTATAACAATAATTATGAAATCGTGACATCAAAATTTGTCACATTTCATTTTCTCCTCCTTATGCCTTTACTAATGATAAATTAAACTATTTAACTCGATTGACTTTCCGGAGTGCCTTCTTCCTTTTCTAAATCACATTTAGATATTAAATAGCCCAACATAAATAAATAGCTATTCAAGCGTCTCATGTATCCAAACGCCTAAGAGTTGCAATCTTGAGTGTAGCTCAAGAAGTTGCTTGTCTCAAGATCCAGTTGGGATACATAGCCTTGCACCGCTCATGCACTTGTATTCGACTCAAACAATTTGATCGAATTCTTGAACTTTACGGATCAAAATTGTTTGTCCATACAACCTTAAGCGTAGCTTTACAAGTTGTAGAGAGAAACATACTTCGAATTTCCTATATGTTCAAGCTGCCTTATATAGAGACGAGCGACATGTAGCGTGAATTTATTTGTTGGACCCAGAACTTAATGAAATCATATTTCTTAAGTCTGTTCTTTAGAAGGTCATTTTAATGTCAACGAGAATATAGTTTAATTCGGTCAATTAGAATTTAACTTGATATTCAATTAATCAACCTATTCGATTAGTTAACTTATTCGTTAAAATATTATATTTTGATTCCTTCGGTAAACATAGTCTTGCCCTAGTTTAGCATATGCTCAATGTTAAATATAGGTAGAATGGCTTTTATCTATCTATATCCTCCCACTATTTTTACGATCATTTCAAAGCTTAATAACGAACGATTTAATCGAATTAAAATTAATGGGTAAGAGGTCCAATCACCGTGAGCCTAACAACCTTGAGTGTAGCTCAACAAGTTGCTTGACTCTCCGATCGGAAGATGACTCTTCATCGATCATATCTGATATGACTCTCTTATCGGTTTATACCCCTAGCCATTTGTGATCATGAGTGTGCTCATCCAAATCACAATGTCTAGTCTAGACAGACCCTTGTTTTTGTGTCTAGCCTGACCTGCTCTGGTGCTCGGTGTATTCACGACACGTCGGTTTGGGTCAAGTTGTAGAGAGGAACATACTTCGAATTTCCTATATGTTCAATCTGCCTCATATAGAGACGAGCGACAAGTAGCGTGAATTTATTTGTTGGACCCAGAACTTAATGAAATCATATTTCTTAAGTCTGTTCTTTAGAAGGTCATTTTAATGTCAACGAGAATATAGTTTAATTCAATCAATTAGAATTTAACTTGATATTCAATTAATCAACCTATTCGACTAGTTAACTTATTCGTTAAAATATTATATTTTGATTCCTTCGGTAAACATAGTCTTGCCCTAGTTTAGCATATGCTCAATGCTAAATATAGGTAGAATGGCTTTTATATATCTATATCCTCTCACTATTTTTACGATCGTTTCAAAGCTTAATAACGAACGATTTAATCGAATTAAAATTACTGGGTAAGAGGTCCAATCACCGTGAGCCTAACAACCTTGAGTGTAGCTCAATAAGTTGCTTGACTCTCCGATCGGAAGATGACTCTTCATCGATCATATCAGATATGACTCTCTTATCGGTTTATACCCCTAACCATTTGTGATCATGAGTGTGCTCATCCAAATCACAATGTCTAGTCTAGACGGACCCTTGTTTTCGTGTCTAGCCTGACCTGCTCCGGCGCTCGGTGTATTCACGACACGTCGGTTTGGGTCAGTCTTAGACTACATCTAGCCAGACTACATCATTGAATTAACTTACGCCGGCGCTCGGTGTACGACACGACGGTTTGGGTCAGTCAAGATTTCATCTTATGTATTTAAGGAGTTGGTTTCTATAAGGTTGCCATGTCACAGCTTGAGTGTAGCTTAACAACTGTAACACGGGTCCTATAATTGCAGCCCCTAAAACAAGGAGGGCTACGGCTAATCTTGAAAAAGATTATTAACGTATTTGACTTAGGTATAGTCTAGGGTGTCATATAATCATGATTCGTGACATTGCGGTCCAGCAGAACACAGCCATGGAATTGACTAAGCCAGAATCACTATCCTTTAAAAGGTGATCCAGCAAACTTAGCCAAGCACATTGACTGGATCATGGTCCATTGAATGAAGCTTGTCATTTTTATATGCGTGCCATAGACTAAAAGGCTTTTATTAACAACTAATTAATCCTATCAACTAGTTGCATCCTTAAATTCAAAATTTTAGGATTTGTTTAATAACTTTTATTAAGTCCTTATCAACTATAAGTTTCACGTGCTATCCTAATCGTTATTAGGATTTTAATAAATTTTATTAACAATGCTAAAAGCGAAGTCATTTAATGAGAATTAATTATAACATTTAGAATTAAAAATTCATTAAAAGGACTACCCTAATCAGGAATTAGGTCTTAAAGGGTTGTTAAAAGTTTTATTAAAACATAGCATATCATTAAAATTCAATTAATAAATTTTAATCATTTCTTAATGGCTAACCTAAAGGGTTGTCTTGTGTTATCAAATAAGGGACAAGATGTCATAGCCATTAACATAAAGTTACACTAATTTATCGTATAAAATAAAAGTGTACAACTATTTAACAATTAAATAGACTAAAGTTTATCACATAAACAATTTTAAACTTTTAAAATAGTTTTAAAAATATATCATAAATTTAAAACATCCCTTTTTAAAAATTTTCATGCTTAAAATTTTATCACCTAAAATTTTTAAACATCTAAAATAATTTTTAAACTTATCGCATAAAGTTTTAAAGCCTAAAAATCAATTTTAAAATTATCACATAAATTTAAAACACCATTTTAAAATTTTCATGTTTAAAATTTTATCATATAAAATATTTAAACATCTTAAATCCTTTTAAAATCATCTTTAAAAAAATATCGCATAAATTTTAAAACATTTTAAAAAGGGCATCTAGAAACATTTTAAATCATCTCACAACTTAAAAAACATTTTATAAAGTATTTTGAAAAGCATTTCAAAGTTTAATAAAATCGCAGTGCCAGATTGATACACATACCAGGCTCTGATACCACTGAAGGGTTTTCTGGGACCCTTAGGGCACAAAAATAATATTCCCGTCCTAAGTCGGATGGAACATAGACATAAAAATAATATGCAGCGGAAGAATAAGTTAATCTAATTAACTTAGCCCTAAGGTACAAGACCCTTAGCCAAGATCTATGCCGACTTGGGATGGATCTGACCATCCCAAGAAGGATCTAACTTACTGCGATTAAATTAAACTAATGCTAATAAAATACATACCCGGAATCTCAACCCTGGGGCAGGCGAGATGTTCCGCACCGTCTTCCGATCCGCTCCACATCCCACGTCGAGCCGCTCCTCGAACCGCTCCCCGAACCGCTCCTCGAACCGATCCGCATCCCGAGGCGATCAATCCCGTGTCGTCGAGCCAACCACGCACCGAAGAAAGTTTCACGCGAGTGAAACCTTCGCCAAGATTTTGGATCCGAATCAGAACTCCTTTGCGGCTTTGCTAGAGCCCTCAGGAGTAAGGCAGAAATTTAGGGAGATAGAAGAATATTAATTTAAGCCTAGAACCGAGCGTGCTCCAACATTTACGAGAGCCGCTCAGATCTAGAGCTTGGGACGAGTTTGGAGGAAGGGGGGATGCCCCTATTTATAGAGGCGTCGGACTCTCTCCTTTTCCGCACAACCAATGTGGGACTATTAATTTTAGAGTTAATTAAATCAAGTTAGTTTGCCCTTCACAAAGTGCAAACTTCCGTGAATTTTAACTCACTCACCGTTGAACTTCATGATTGATACAACCTATCAATTCGAAGGGTGTTCAACGGTGAACGCATAGGAAAAAACCGTTCGTCAATCGGAGTTCGTTTGACCCTCCAATTGATCGACCAAAGTTTAGCCAACAACTTGTATTTCGCAAAAACCAGCCGTCAAAACTGCCCAGTAAACCTAGGGTTCTGCACACATTGGTGGGGCCCAGCAAGCGGGCCCTACAACCCCCAAAAATGCTGACTGGGCGCCTGGGCCCAGGCCTGGGCGCAGGAGCCCAGGCGGGCGCCTGGGCCCTGGTGGGCCCAGGGCGCCCGCCCTGGGTGCCTGGGCCCTGGTGGGCCCAGGGCGCCCGCCCTGGGTGCCTGGGCAGGCGCCCAATCGCCTGGGCCTGGGTGCGGGCCCAGGCCCAGTGGCCTGGCACCCAGCCTGGCGGACCAGGTGCCCAGGCCAGACCCTAGTCTGGCCTGGGTCAACCTGGTCTGACCCAGACTTAGCCATTTGGCTGTTTTGGGCATAAGTTGGGCATTTGGTGTCCGATTTGGACGCTGTTCGAACCTGGACGTAGACTGAGACATTTATGTCTTACCCGTGAGCTTTTCCTTGTGTTTATAATATTAAATATAGTCTTAAACAATTTAAGACACATTTAATCTCATTTGCATCATATGCAAATTAGTCCATATCTAGACTTAAATTATCATATTGCATCAAATGCAATTATTCCATCCCTTGAAACAAAAATGCAAAATATTCTCCCTAACTAATTTCTACCTATTACTAGACGTAGGTCGCATTCTTTGTGTGACCATACGGCCTGACCCTACTACAGGTTGGGCTCGAAGCCCTATACGGCGATGACCACAAGCAGTGGCTGCCGTCCTTGTTTTAGAATCATCATAATGTGGTTAGCTTATCAACATGAGAATTGTCAGGACCACCCTGACCATGTCTGTGTTGAGTTCTACATTTATAGTCTCTTCGTCTAAACTATGTTGTGTAGATCAAGTCTAGGGTGCGGTCGAACTGTCAACCCCAATAACTTGACTCCGGTTAGTTTCTATCGATCTTTAGTAAACTAATGTTGGACTTCTTCCAACATACTCTGCGCAGAGATTTTACTAAAGATCGAACTAACTCTACGACACTAACTCCCATTGACCGGGAGAGACGAATCCTCTCTTTGTCATTACTCTCCTCGTACGCTTCAAGTGACACCCAATCAAACACCTTTCAACATGCCTAGCCTCGAAGTTAGGTCAGTGATCTAAGTGACAACGTTCACGTACAGGTTCGTAAAATGACCTCAAGTCAAAAGAGCAACTAGCCTATCATCACTAAGAGTTATCATTGACAGATTGGTCAATGTAACCATATGATAACTCTTGTGGATCGTTCAGTTAACTCATTCTCTAATGAGCACCTGTGTCTCGTCTCCGACTTCGCCAAGTCAAACGATCATGAGATCATCGCCACCGCCAAACGATGAAGACTAAGACACAATGGTCTATTCGATGTTTTGATATCATTATCTCGAAGCATCTACGACCACGAACCCTTTTAGACTTTGCTTCAGACGGTCAAACATTTCTCCATGATCGAGATACTCTTCTCGATACCTATTTGACCTTGCATAAAGTCTCAGGACTTTACCTAAGTTGATATCTAATGTTAATTACAATATAATATAACTTAGATAAATTATTACCAAACAGCTTGCTGTTATTTCGAACAAGATGTTTGTGCTAATCACACAGAGATAAATAGCCTCGAGGGCATGATTTCACTACAGGAATGTCCTGATGCTGGAACATCAGATGGAACAACTCATAGATACCAAACACCTTCTCGTCCAACAGATCACAAAAGGGTGCAACAGAGGAAGAGGGCTAATCAGTGGGTGGAATGGTGGATGAAGACGGAGCTGAAGAAGAATGTCTCTTCTTTGATGCAATCTACAGAGCCGAAGAGGACTTCGACTTAGCAAAAGCATTGAGAAGAGGGCCAAGGGGCATGGGCTCATATGGAGTCAGATCGATCCCGAAATGATGAAAGACCAAGGTGAGGAGTCCTCCATATGGAATGTGAGAGGAGGCAGTAGTGAACTCGACCTTGTCCATCCGATCAAGGAGGACTCTGGCCCAGTTCACAGACATGCCAGAGAAAATAACGTACATGCAGCGGAGGATCTCCTGAGAAGGTTGATCAGAGGAGCGATATTTTGGCAGGATGTTGGACTTCACCACTAGGTGAACAGCCCAACCTATAGCAGAAAACAAGGAAGCCCTGACGCCAGAAGAGAGATATGAAGAGATCACATAGAACATGTCCTGAAGGACAGTCTGATCAAAATCTGCAACGTCTAAGAGTGAAATATCAGCGGGTAAGGAGCCAGTGGAAGGAATCCTAAGAATGGTTCCTATGAGAGTAGGGTCAATCTTGATACGAGTCCCCTAAGCAACTGTGTCAATCACACCCGTGTCAGCATATTTAACGTGAATGCGGTTGGCATAAAATAGCTTGACTTGGAATGGATAGGCACAGGGGGGGTCGACATGAGAGAAAAGAATCAGATCAACCAAATGGGTCGACGTGAGAGTCTCAGATAGTCTCTCAGCGGTGAAGGCCTGAAATACAATGAATCACGCATGAAGGAGCTTGATCCCAAGCATAACATGAAATTTTGCTAGACAAGCACCGTTTCGGCAAATAGGGACAAGAGGATCAGCAGGATGAGGCCTGGGAGGATTTTGGCCTTGGGTTGTAGCGGGAATAGTCTCAGGGTGGGTGTGATGGATTTTGAGTGACCCTTAGGGCACATTTCTATGCACGTCCTACGTCAGACAGATGATAGAGGAAAAATAAAAACAAGCAGCAGAAAAATGTTAAACTATTTAACATGCAAGCCCTAAGGATATTAAGACCCTAGCCAGGATCTCTACTATCTTGAGGTGGGTTTGACCACTCCAAGATAGATCTAATCTACTGCAATATTATAAATACTATGCTTAATTAAACTCCATATCCGGAACCTTGCTTGTACCGGCAAGGTGTACCGAACCGCATCCCGAGCCGCTCCCCGTCCTGAGCTGAACTGCTTCTAGTCCCGAGCCAAACTTCTTCCTGAACCGTACCACGTCTGGAGGCGAGCACCCCCTTGTCGCTGAGCTTACCACACGCCGAAGAAAGTTTCACTTGAGTGGATCCTCCGTTAAGACTTCAGATCCGATCCGAGCCCCTTCATGGCTTTGCTAGAGCCCTTCAGGAGCAAGGCAAAAATTTGGGAGAGGAGAAAATATTTAATTTAAGCTTATATCCGAGCATGCTCCAAACTTTTGGGAGCCGCTCAGATCTTGAGATTAGGACGAGTTATGAGGAAGGGGGTATACCCATATTTATATAGGCGGCTGACCCCTCCCCTTTACTCAACTTCCGATGTGGGACTAAATTTTTGGAGTTAATAATTCAAGTTAGGTTGCCTTTGATAAAGGCCAAACTTCCATAAATTTTAACTCCCTCACCATTGAGCTTCACGTTTGATACAACCTATCAAATCGAAGAGCGCTAAACAATAAACGCGTAAGAAAAAACGGTGAGTCAATCCGAGTTCGTTTGATCCCTTAATTGATCGTCCAAAGTCAAGCCAAAACAACAAAATTCGCACAAAAGCCAGCCGCCACAACTTTTGGGTACAAAGCCCTAGGCGTGAGGCCCACCCTGTGCCAGCCGCCTGCAGCGCATGCGCTTCGAGGCACGTGCAGTGCATGCGCCTCAGTGAGGCACGTGGCTATGCCTGCAGTAGGTGGGTGGGCCCCGCCGGCTACCAGCAGGCGCTGGTGCCCGTGCTTGCTCAGCAAGCGGGTGGGCTCCGCCCGCTGCTAGAGGGCACGGGCGCCCGAGCCCGCTTAACGGGCGTGGGCGCCCGACCGCTTAGCATGCGGGGTGCCTGCCCGTGCCTGCGGGCATAGGGCCCTTTTGCAGGCGCGGGCAGCCTAGCGGGCCTACTTTTAGTTGGGTTCAGCCCAACATGTTGGGCTGCCCCTCCCGTTTGTTCTTCTTGACGATTTTGGCCATAACTTGTGTATTTGGCGTCCGTTTTGGACACCGTTCGAACCTGTGTTTAGACCGGGGCATTCCTATCTTACATGTAAACTTTTCCTCGCATTTATTTCATTAAATATGGTTGTAAGGAATTTACGACACATTTAACTCTGTTTGCATCATATGCAAAATAGTCCATATCTAAGCTTAAAATGTCTCACTTACACTCAGGATCATTTATCCTGAATGCAGATGCTAACTGCAAGCTCGTTGCAGTATTCTATCCCTTGCATCAAATGCATATTCTCCATAATTTATACATATTACTAGACGAATGTCGCACTCTGTTGTGAGACCCTACAGCCTGAGCCTACTACAGGTGGGGCTCGAAGCCCCAGACGGCAATGACCACACACAGCAGGTATCGTCCCTGTTTCAGTATCATACTTATATGGTTAACTCATTGACATGAGTGTTGTCGGGACCACCCTGACTGTGTCCGTGATGAATACCGCAGTTTTAGTCTCTTCGTCTAAACTATGTCGTTTAACCTCAAGCCTAGGGTACGGTCAAACTGTCAACCCCAATAGTTAGAAGCCGGTTAGTCCTCATCGATCTTTAGTCAAATAATGTTGGACATCTTACAACATACTCTGGTCAGAGTTTTCACTAAAGACCGAACTAACACTACAACACTAACTCCTATTGACCAGGGAGAGACGAATCTTATCTTGGTTATTACTCTCCTCACACGTTTCAAATAACACCCAACCAAAGACCTTTCGACAGGCCTTGCCTTGAAGCAAGGTCAGAGATCTAAGTGACACCATTCACATACATGTTCGTATAATGACCTCAAGTTAAAAGACCAACTTGCCTATCATTACTAAGAGTTATCATTGACAGATTGGCCAATCATAACCATATGATAACTCTTGTTGGGTCGTTTAATGAACTCATTCTCCAATGAGCACCTGTGTCTCGTCTCCGACTTTGCCAAGTCGAATGACCATGAGATCATCGTCACCGCTACACGTTGAAGACAAAGATATAATGGTCTATCCGATGTTTTGATATCCTTTTGTCGAAATATCTACGACCACGAACGTTTCTAGACTTATGCTATAGATGGTCAAGAACTTCTACATGATCGAGATCTTCATCTCTATACATGTTTGACCTTGCATTAAGTCTCAGGACTTTACCTAAGTTTCTAATGATAACTACATTATGATTTAACTTAGATAAATTCTTACCATAAAGCTTACTGTAATTTTGAACAAGATGTTTGTACAATTACACAGAGATAAATTGTCTCGAGGACATACATCTCCCAACATCTCCCACTTGCACTCAGGCCCATTTATGTATCTCATACCGCATTTACACATAAGTCTTTCCAGACTTCACGTGGTAGAGCCTTCATGAGTGGATCTACTAAAACGTCTACTGTATAGACTTAAAGGGGTTTCTATGTTTATTTTAAACCATACATTTGAATCTCATCCAAACAATTCTCTTGGTCCCTCAGAATCCATAATATTTATTTTCCTGGATCTCATCCAGCTCATCGTATCTTACGACAATAATTTAAAATAAGTTAATGGTCATTTTAGATGGTACATATTTATTTCAGATAAAGTGTCAAACTCTTTGACTACTTTGTCAAAACATATGTCCAGCCTTTTGATGCCTCGCATGTATTTTGTTCGCTTCCACTGACCTTGAAAACTCTCTGGCCAATTCATATAAGTTCGTTCTTCTAAATCATATTTAGAAAATGGACTTTAAATGAATGCTCCAGTTTTCATGGTCATCATGAGCATTTACATCGAGTTCGGTCCGATTAGATCTGTACAAATTCTGTTGGCGAGACAGTTTCATCATAATTCATTTATAGGAGTTAAGATGAAAACCGTTCTTAACCAACAGAATCTATACTTCACTACTTTGACTTTACACCAATCTTCTGTCTTGAAGGTTTACTTGCAGTCAATAAGAAACATTTTCTTTTGGGCACATAAACTAAATTCCATACTTTATTTACGTGCACGGACCATTTCTGATTGCAACAAGTTATTAATCAGAGTCCCTACTCCGAATTGCATCCTGGAAGTTGTCCGGGCCATCATCGACTATGATGTCTAACTTGACTCTTCGTCTCACAAGACTCGAGTAAGCCTTTAACTTCCTAACGATTGATTTAATGAATATCTTATTGATAAGGTCCTCACAAAACCTTATCAAAACCTAGGCATTATTATCAGGACTTAACCCAGAGGGAGGATTGCAACTCAAAGTCACATGCCAAGTATCGTACCATGTTAAACAAAGTGCGTTCATGCTCTCTAACACACCGATGTGTTAAGAGACTTGACCTGAGAGAAAATCACATTTTCTTTTTAACTTATTTTTTAATTTACGTAAGATTTATACAGCTAAGTATTTGACTCTTCGATCTGATCGAATCAGTTCAAACACTTCTGTCATTTTGTTCTCTATTTCATCAGACTTGTGTTTCTTCAAGAACACGTGTTGTAATAAAATAAGTATAACTCATCTAGGCTAATTTAGACTTAGGTCTAAATACATCCGTGTATGTATAAGACCGTGAGTTCTACAACTCATTCTCCCCCTGTCTCACAGAAGGTGTTGGGCCATCATACCTTTGAGACAAGATTCACAAGTGTCAACAGACTCATAATACGAGAGGTCAGACCCCTCTTTATGTGACTTGTGAAGCTTCGTCTCTTTGGTACGGCCTAGTCTATTTTGTCATATAAGTTTTTTATTATCTTGTGTATTCATGTATTAACATTTAATACATTATCGTTATACAAATTAATCACATAAAACATTGCTTCAGAAGCAAGGTGACGACATTCGTCAAAAAAATGTGTTTGACGTCCTACATGATCCAAGAAACAACAATTGTTCCTTTTTCCAACACGTATATAATATATTTATTTTGTATAACGGTTATCCTGAAACCGTGACATCAAATATGTCACATTTTCAGTTTCTCCTACTTATGCCTTTACTAATGATAAATAAAACTATCTTTCTCAATTGACTTTCCTCAGTGCCTTCTTCCTTTTTCTAAATCTCATTTAGATATTACATCTCTCATCAAATTATTAGCTGTTCAAGCACCTAACGTATCCAAACACTTGAGCTTCACAACCTTGAGTTGACTCAATAAGTTGGTTAACTCAAGATCTGATTTGGATACATGGTCTTGTACCGCTCACGCACTCATATTCGATTCAAACAGTTTGATTGAAGTTTCGAACCTTGCGGATTGAAACCATTTTCCATACAACCTTGAGTTGACTCAACAAATTGTATGGAGAAAGATGCTTTGAACATCAGTATGTTCGAGCTGCCCCTTATAGAGGCGAGTGACAGGTAGCATGCATTTATTTGTTGGACCCAGAGCTTAAGAAAATCATTGTCCTTAAGCCTGTAATTAAGAAGGTCATTTTAATGTCAACGCGAGCATAATTTAGTCTATCAATTAGAATTTGAGTTGATATTCCGTTAATCAACTATTTTGACCAATTAACTTATTCTCTTAGAATATTATGTTTTTTTGATTCCATTGGTAAATATAGAACTACCCTAGTTTAGCATATGTTCAATTTTAACTATAGATAGAATGGCTTTTATCCAACTATATCCTCCCACTATTTATGCTATCATTTTAACCCTTAATAATGAACGATTTAATTAAATTAAATTAATGGGTAAGAGATCCAACCATCCTGAGTCTTACAACCTTGAGTGTGCTCAATAAATTGATTGACTCTGCGATTGGTAGATGACTCTTCATCAATCATATCAGATATGACTTTCTTATTGGTTTTTACCCCTAGCCACTTATGATCATGAGTGTTCTCATCCAAATCACAATGACTAGTCTAGTCCGACCCTTGTTTTTGTGTCTAGCTTAACTTACGCCGGCGCTCGGTGTATTCACGACACGACGGTTTGGGTCAAGTCTAGACTACGTCTCATGTATTGAGAGGTTGGTTTCCATAAAGTGTCTATGTCATAGCTTGAGTGTGCTCAACAACTATAACAAAGAACCTATAGTTGCCAACCTCTAAAACAAGGATTTTTAACGTAATTGACTTAGATATAATTCAGGGTGTCATATAATCATGATTCGCGTTAATGCGGTCCATTGGAACACGGTCATGGAATTGACTAAGCCAGGATCACTTATCCACAGTCTAGCTAGGGTGATCCAACAAACTTAGCCAAGCACATTGACCGGATCATGGTCCATTGAATGAAACTTATTTTTTTTATATGGGTGCCATAGACTAAAAGGCTTTTATTAGAACTAGTTAATCCTATCAACTAGTGAATCCTAAAATTCAGAATTAGTTAGGATTTGTTTATAACTTTTATTAAGTCCTTATCAACTATAAGGAATAATTTATAGAGGTGCTATCCTAATCGTCCAGTAGGCATTTAAAACAATTTTAAATCTTAGCAGAAGCAATCTAAAAATTATCTTATAATTATTAGACGGCTTTTAATGGCTATCCTAAAAGGGTTTTCCTGTGTTATCAAATAAGCAAGAATAAAACATAGCCATTATAATTACAACTTAATAACACAACTTAATAACATCACATGAATAAGTTCATAATTATCACATAATTAATTTTATGTTTCTAACAAACATAACACGCAAATTTATCACATAAATTTAAAGCATAATTTTAAAACATAAAAATTTTATCTAATAAAATTAATTGTTTCATGGTCAAAAATTATCGCATAATTTTAATACATGAAATTTACGTTTTAAAAATTATCAAATTAAAATTTTAAGCATAATTCAAACATACAAAATTTTATCTAATAACATTTTACAGCTTTCATGTGCAAAAGTTATCATATAATTTTATTGCATGAACACATGTTAAGAATTATCAAATTAAAATTATTTTGCTAAAATTTTTTTATCACATAAAATTTAAGCATCTAAAAAACTTGTTTGTTCCATTTTTAACATTTATCACATAAAGTTAGATCTTTTATGTATTTAAAAGCATACATGTATTTATAATAATCACAGTTCTTAGATCAGATGCAGACCTAGGCTCTGATACCACTGATGGGGGTTTGAGTGACCCTTATGACACATTTCTATGCCCGTCCTACGTCGGACGGACAATATAGGCAAAATAGAAACAAGCAGCAGAAAAATGTTAAACTATTTAACATGCAAGCCCTAAGGATATCAAGACCCTAGCCAAGATCTCTACTATCTTGAGGCCAGTGGGTCTTACCACCCTAATATAGATCTAAGCTACTGCAATATTATAAATACTATGCTTAATTAAACTACATACCCGGATCCTTGCTTACACCGGCAAGGTGTACCGAACCGCGTCCCGAGCCGCTCCCCGTCCGGAGCTGAACCGCTTCATGAACCACTCCTGGTCCCGAGCCAAACCGCTTCCCGAACCGCACCGTTTCCCGAGGCAAGCAACCCCCTTGTCGCCGAGCCAACCACGCGCCGAAGAAAGTTTCACTTGAGTGGATCCTCCGTCAAGACTTCGGATCTGATCCGAGCCCCTTTGTGGCTTTGTTAGAGCCTTTCAGGAGCGAGGCAGAAATTTTGGGAGAGAAGAAAATATTTAATTTAAGCTCAGATCCGAGCGTGCTCCAAACTTTTGGGAGCCGCTCAGATCTAGAGCTTGGGACAAGTTATGAGGAAGGGGGTATGCCCCTATTTATATAGGCGGCTGACCCCCTCCCATTTTCTCAACTTCCGATGTGGGACTAAATTGTTGGAGTTAATAATTCAACTTAGTTTGCCTTCCATAAAGGCCAAACTTCCATGAATTTTAACTCCCTCACCATTGAGCTTCACGTTTGATACAACCTATCAAATCGAAGAGTGCTGAACGGTGAATGCATAGGAAAAAACGGCGAGTCAATCCGAGTTCGCTTGATCCCTCAATTGATCGTCCAAAGTCAAGCCAAAACCACAAAATTCGCACAAAAGCCAGCCTCCACAACTTCTGGGCACAAAGCCCTTGGCGTGGGGCCCACCCTGCGCCAGCCGCCTATAGCGTACGTGCTTCGAGGCACATGCACTACACGTGCCTCAGTAAGGTGCATGGCTGTGCCTGCAGTGGGCGGGTGAGCCCCGCCCGCTGCCAGCCGTGCGGGCGCCCGTACCTGCCCACTCAACAGGCGGGTGGGGCCCGCCCGCTGCTAGTAGGCACGGGCGCCCGAGCCCGCTTAGCAGGCGTGGGTGCCTGCCCACTTAGCGGGCGGGGCGCTCGCCTGTGCCTGCAGGCACATGGCCCTTTTGCGGGGGCAGGCCCGCCTATCGGGCTTGCTTTTAGTTGGGTTCAGCCCAACATGTTGGGCTGCCCCTCCCGTTTGTTCTCCTTTACAATTTTGGTCATAACTTGTGTATTTAGCGTCCGTTTTGGATGTCGTTCGTACCTGTGTTTAGACCGGGACATTCCCGTATTATAGGTAAACTTTTCATCGCGTTTATTTCATTAAATATGGTCGTAAGCAATTTACGACACATTTAGCTCTGTTTGCATCATATGCAAAATAGTCCCTATCTAAGATTTTAATCTTCCACTTGCACTCATGATCATTTATCCTGAATGCATAGGCTAACTGCAAACTCTTTGCAGTTTTCTATCCCTGGCATCAAATGCATATTCTCCCTAATTTCTACCTATTACTAGACGAAGGTCGCACTCTGTTGTGAGACCCTACAGCCTGACCCTACTACAGATGGGGCTCGAAGCCCTAGACGACAGTGACCACGAACAGCATGTGCCGTCCTTGTTTCAGTATCTTACTTATGTGGTTAACTCATTGACATGAGTGTTATCAGGACCACCCTGACCGTGTTTGTGATGAATACCGCAGTTTTAGTCTCTTCATCTAAACTATGTCGTTTAACCTCAAGCCTAGGGTACGGTCAAACTGTCAACCCCAATAGCTAGAAGACGGTAGTCTCCATCGATCTTTAGTCAAATAATGTTAGACATCTTCCAACATACTCTGGCCAGAGTTTTCCTTAAAGACCGAACTAATACTACGACACTAACTCCCATTGACCAGGGAGAGACGAATCCTATCTTGGTCTTTACTCTCCTCGCATGTTTCAAATATCACCCAACCAAAGACCTTTTGACAGGCCTTGCCTCGAAGCTAGGTAAGAGATCTAAGTGATACCATTCACGTACAAGTTCGTATAATGACCTTAAGTTAAAAGACCAACTCGACTATCATCACTAAGAGTTATAATTGACAGATTGGCCAATCATAACCATATGATAACTCTTGTTGGGTCGTTCAGTGAACTCATTCTCCAATAAGCACCTGTGTCTCATCTCCAACTTCGTCAAGTCGAACGACCATGAGATCATCGTCACTGCTACATGGTGAAGACAAAGACACAATGGTCTATCCGATGTTTCGTTATCCTTTTCTCGAAACATCTACGACCACGAACGTTTCTAGACTTATGCTACAGACGGTCAAGCACTTCTACATGATCTAGATCCTAATCTCGATACATGTTTGAAGTTGCATTAAGTCTCAGGACTTTATATAAGTTTCTAATTATAACTACATTATGATTTAACTTAGATAAATTCTTACCATAAAGCTTACTGTAATTTTGAACACGATGTTTATACAATTACACAGAGATAAATTGCTTCGAGGGCATACATCTCCCAACAGGGTGTTGGCAGCCACACGAGTAGACTCAGCCTCAGCGGTATGCTCATTGATGCGAATACCAATGGGTTTATGCTGACGCTTCTGAAGAGGCTCAACGAATTCTTCTTCTTTGCTGGAAGAAGAAGCAGAGTCTGAAGTATCCAAAACATCGGAGTGTGGTTGCGAAAACTTGGTGCGGGCTCGATAGGGTTTCTTGGGTTCGGCAGCACTGGGCGTGTTGGATATGGATGGCGTTTGTACACCCTTATAAGGGATGTACCAGGGAATACGGACCTCGAACGTCACGTACACGAAGTCGTGTGCAAATGGAATCTGTTCCCTTGCGGAGAGGATCTCTAGATTAATGGGAAAGTCGCATTATATGTGCATAAGTGCATGCGACATATGGCTAATAAAGGGGTAATATCTTAAGCTTATGTTGTACCATGCATATGGTACAACTTAAGCTTATAATGTGCCATGTATGATGGTACACCTTAGTTAAATTGTTCCAAAGGAACAATTACTCCTAAAATAACTACCTTGGGGGCTATAAATAAGACCCAAGGGTTAGCCATTTCCTTACACTTTTGCATGGTATTCTTGTCTTGCATTTCATTCTAGCGAAGCTCTGCCGAAATCCTTCTTCTCTCCTTATCCAAGTTCTTAATCTAAAAGTAAAGATTTAGATTGTGGATTTAGTAGCCTTACTCCGTTCGTGAGAAGACTCGATCCGTCGTGGCGAATCCGAAGGCGAAGTTCCGTGACTACCGTGCCGCATACACAAGCGTAAGTCTCAACTTCATTTATCGATCCTAACTCTGTTTTGACAGGATCCTACATTGGTATCGGAGCCATACGGATTCGCTCCGGTCAAACCGTCGCCCCTTCGAAACTATGAACGAGGCGTTGTCTTTTTCACGAATGGGTATCCTACCATTATGGATATGGTAGGAACGCTTCGTGACGGAGAGAACGCAGCGGTTGTTCTTTTCACGTTAGGGTCTTCTGTCATTATGGATATGGCAGGAACTCTCCATGACGGGAAGAACCGACCGTTCATATCGTCAAACTCGCTCTCTTCATGGATGCTGAGTCTCCATTCATAGGGAATGTGCGCTCTCTTCATGTGGAGCACGTAGTTTACGAATTTTTTGAAGTGGGTTAATTTTTTGGCATACGGCCATTGGAGGCTAACTACTTCCTCGACGAACGGGTGCTTCACCGGAGAAGAAGATGGTGGTTATTCCCATCGGGGAAGATGAATTTTAGTGCATGTGCACCATGCCAAATGGGCTATGAAGGCCATGCACCCCCCTCCCCATGCGGAGGGGGTTGGCTACGGCCAATAACCACCACGGCCACCCCTCCGACGGGGTGTGCGGTAACCCCATGAAGGGGGGAGACCGGCCATGGCCAAAGGGCCATGACCGGTCAAGGCCAATAAGCCATGGCTGGGCCATGGCCGGCCGGCCACGGCCAGGGCCAGAGAGCCCTGGTCGCGGCCAGGCCAGGCCAGGGCCTGGCCTCCCTGGTCGCCCTGGCAGAGGCCAGGGCAGCGCCCTGGCCTCAGGCCAGGGCAGGGGCCCTGGCCCCAGCCAGGGCCTGGCCGCCCTGGCCGAGGCCAGGGCAGTGGCCCTGGCCCCGGCCAGGGGCCTCTGGCCTAGGCCAGGCCAGGCAGAGGCCTGGCCGGCCTCTGGCCAGGCCAGGCCAGTGGCCAGGGCTGCCGCAGGCCGCCCCTGGCCGGCCAGGGCAGAGGCCCTTGGCCAGCCTCGGCCAGGGCATGGGCCCTGGTCGGGAGTGATGAAGACCAATTTTTTGGTCGACCAATTTGGGTGTTTTGGTCGACCAATCCGGCATAAGGTCTTGGTCGATCACGAACTTGCCGACTAGCCCATACGGGGTGTCAAAAGGCCTTGGTCAAACACGAATGTGCCGACTAGCCCATACGGGGCTAACATTTTTTAAAGTTTTTTCTTGGGCTCTACTCCTTGAAGATTAGCCATAGTGCTCTACTTCATGCGAGATTAGCCATGTCATTGTGCTCTACTCTACGGAGATTAGCCAATGTACTTATGGCATTGTGCTCTACTCTACGGAGATTAGCCAATGTATTTCAAATTTTTGAAAAAGGTGTTTTCAAATAGGTTATGTCCCGTCCTTAATCGGGATAGCGCAATTTAGAATTCCAAGTCCTACCACGATCCGGCCATGGTTATCTAACCCATGGGTGTGTAGAACAGGTCTCGTGGCTTGGCAATTGTTGCGCTAAAATTCTTTGCGCAAACTCTCACCTATTCCATTTTGAAAGATATGTTTTTTAAACGTATTTTTCCGCTGCTGGTACCATACGTGTATTATTTCTGATTTCTTTTTACATGAGACAAGTAAGAGGGATAATTTGAAAGTTACTTCTAGATGGTAATTGGGAACGTAGTGAACTTCTCGATTCTAGAGTAACATTTCAGCTTATCCAAGGAACTTATCAAGTGTTTAAAGAATCGAAACTTTATGCATAGAATTTTGATCGTGTTTTTCATTTTCTTTGCAGTTTTTTGATTCGAATATGTCTATCGCTTCTAAGAACATTGTCGCCGAGCTTAACAAATGTGAGAAGCTCAACGGCGACAATTATAAACTATGGTCAATAAAAATCCAATATGTTTTGGAGGATCAAGATGTGCTTGAAACACTCCAAAACATAATGGAAGAACCTGAGTTGGGCAATACGGCCCAACACAAGAGGGACCGAGAAGCTTATGAGACTTGGACTTGAAAGAACAAAATAGCACGTATTACGTTACTGTCCGCAATGGACAATGACATAATGCGTCTATTTCGGGAATTCGACCTAGCCAAAGACATATGGTCTGGACTAGAAATAAAGTTTGGTGGAACTTCGGTAACCAAAATCCGCTCCTTAAATATTCAATTTGACTCGTACAAAATGCGACGAGATCAATCTATGAAAAAGCATCTTCGCCATATGGCGAATCTCATAGCTGAATTAAAGGATGCGGGTCTTACGATGTCTGACGAACAGCAGATCCAAGCAGTCATTCGTTCACTCCCAGATAGCTGGGATAACATGAAAATGCACCTCACTCATAATGAGTGCATTAAAACTTTAAGCGATGTATCCAAACACCTCGAACTCGAGGAAGAGCGGATTCAAGCCGCAAAACCTAGTGCCGAAGTGCACATGCCTGCTAGTTCCTCACATGGAGGAAAGAAGCGAAAGGATAAACGCTTAAGGTTTGTGAACGAACGAAAGCAAGAACCGGAAACCTCAAAGAAGACTAAGAACAAAAAGTGGCAAAAGAATGTGCACTCAAAGAAGAAAAACTTGAAGAAGATCAAGTGCTTTAAGTGCAACAAGTACGGTCACTTCGCCCGTACGTGTACGGATGGAAGTGATAAGGTAACTTGTAGGGCTAGTTATATATGTGTTTCTAGTTCCATGTTTCTTACTGAATCTTACTATTTTTGGTTGATTGATTCAGGGGCCACAGACCACGTAGCGAAGGACAGAAGGTTCTTCGTAGAGTATCGACGGATAACTCAAGGAACAAAGTGGATATACGTCGGAAAAAACACTCGTGTTAAAGTCAAGGGCGTCAGAACATGCAAGCTAGTTCTCGACAACGGCCGGACTCTATTATTACACGACGTCCTCTTTGCTCCAGATATTCGGAGGAATATCGTATCCGTGGTCATGTTAATGTCTTTAGGTTATGAATGGAGATTCTATGAACAAAATATTGACCTTATTTGTAATAATTCTTTAATTGGGTCAGGTAATATTTGTAATGGATTGATTGTTTTAAACACTATGTATGATGATTCTTCTATTACTGAAAGTTTCCATTTGACAAATGCTTCTAATTCTGATTCTGAGATCATTTGTTGGCATGCAAGACTTGGTCACATTGGACCAACTAGAATGTATAGACTTGCCAAAAGTGGCTTGCTATCTAATGTTTCAAAAGTTGAAATGTCAACTTGCGAACATTGTCTTGTAGGGAAAACTTGTCGCAAGCCGTTTGGAACTGGCACAAGGGCCGAAGTTCCATTACAGCTTATCCATTCGGACATTTGCGGTCCAATGAATGTTAAGACAAGACGCGGGAAGTCCTTATCATCACCTTCATTGATGACTTCACTCGTTTCGGTCACATTTATTTGATTTCCCACAAACATGAAGCTTTATCTTGCTTCAAAAACTATATGAGTTTAGTGGAAAATCAACTAGATCGCAAGATAAATATCTTGCGAACCGATCGGGGTGGAGAATATCAATCAACGAGTTTTAAGGAACTCTGTGATGAAAAAGGCATAGTTCATCAAATAACTATGCCTTATACTCCGCAACAAAACGGTGTTGCGGAAAGAAGAAATATGACATTGATGGAAATGGTCCGATCAATGATGTCTCAGGCAAATTTGCCCATCACCTTTTGGGGTGATGCATTATTGACGGCAGCATTCATCTTAAATCGTGTACCCTCGAAGTCGGTAAGTTCTACTCCTTATGAGTTGTGGAACAATAGAACTCCAGACTTAAGCATTCTAAAACCTTGGGGTTGTGCCTCTTATGCACATTTATCCTCTCACAAATATGGCAAACTTGGGCCACGTGGGAGGAAGTGTATCTTCATCCGATACGCTGAAAACTCCAAAGGATATGTTTTTCGTCGGTTAAGAGGACAATGGGGGTCTAATAGAATTCGAATCGAGGAATGTTGTCTTCTTGGAAAACGAGTTTCCAAGACAGGGTGAGATAAGTCAAGACTTATCCTTGTTTGAGACTTGGGATCAAGAAGGATCGGAACGTTCGAGTGGGAGAATTCTTGGTGAAGAGGAAAATGACCCTCATACTTCACCTATGGATGATACGAACGATACCAATCCTATTCCGAGTGGGAGTGATGTTATTCCAAGTGGGAGTGATGTCATTCCAAGTGGGAGTGATCAAACTCAAGCAAGACGTAATAATCGAACGAGGCTAACACCTCTGAGATTTGAGGATGAATTTCCTCAAACATTCATGACATTACTACAAGATGATGATGAACTTGCAAATTTCAAACAGGCCGTCACATGCCCTGATAAAGATAAATGGATAGCGACGATGGAAGAAGAACTTCAATCCATGAAAACAAACCAAGTCTGGGACTTGGTTGATTTACCTAAGGGACGTAGAGCCATTGGGAACAAGTGGGTTCTCAAAATCAAGCATAAGGCTGATGGCTCCATCGAGAAATATAAAGCTCGCCTTGTTGCTCCAATAAGCAAAGGCGAGGGTCTATGTTTGGAAATGTGTCCCAAAGATCCAAAAGAAAAGAAAGCTATGGAACAGGTTCCATACTCCAGTGCTGTCGGGAGTCTGATGTACGCCATGATGTATACCAGACCTGACATTTACTATGCTGTTGGTATGGTAAGCCGTTACCAATCCAACCCAGGACAGGCACACTGGAAAGCGGTGAAGAGGATATTAAGGTACCTCAAAGGGACTGCGGACTATGCGTTATGCTATCAAGGCAATACCTTGAGACTCGAAGGCTAAACCGATGCTGATTGGGCAGGTGATCTCGACAAGCGAAGATCTACCTCAGGCTTTGTTTTCTTGCTCGGGAATGGTGCAATATCTTGGAGTAGCAAGAAGCAAACCTGCATCGCCCTATCAACCATGGAAGCCGAATTTGTAGCATTCAGCATGGCGGTCCAAGAAGCTGTTTGGCTTAGGAAATTCTTAGACAGGTTGACGGATGCCACTGACTCGAGCACTGTTCCTATATACAGTGATAGTCAAGCTTCAATTGCCTATGTCAAAGATCCTAAATTTCATTATAAGACCAAACACATTGATATTCGATTCAAGTTTGCGAAGGACTATGACAAACGGAAGGAAGTAGACATAGGATACATATCCACGCATAAGATGATAGCGGATCCCCTTACTAAGGCGTTCCCCAGAGATGTGTTCTACAAACACTTATCATCTATGGGAATGCGTAGCTGCTGAGCTGTATCATGTAATATTTCCCATGTCTATAGAAGATCAAAGTTTAAGTTTTGCATACAAGTTTCTTACAAATGATTTTATATACATTTGTGTTTAAGTCTCAGCTATTTTTATTGTGTGTATGTCGGACAGATTAATGTTGGCTCTCTCACATGAGCAACCGCCTTATCTTATCAGATGGATAAGATAGAGATGAGACTAGTTTAAAGTCAAAATCATTAGACAAATGATTTAGAGTCGTGACTTAAACAAGATAGTCGAATGAAAGATCTGCATCATATGGATGCTTACAAAAGATCTGAGATCTGTATCACAAGGATATTTAAAAGAGATCTCATAGGATTTTTTAAATCCTATCTGTCTTATGCAGGATGAGAGTACGGGGATATTTCATGGGTAGTAAGGGGACTCAAAAAGATAGGCACTGTGGTGTCTGATCTTTCATCCGTACAACATCATTAAGACATACTCTCCCTGGAAAGGAGTGATGTTGTAATACGTGTTCATACCACGTATGCATTTCGACCACTGAGTTAGTAGCAATAGAGTTTGCTATTATGTGAGACTCAAAGGCCATATGGGTCTTAACTCTTACCCTCAAGGACTCCAATTGGTTCCTTTAGATTTGACGAGATGATGGCTATCTTAGCGTGTTGCTAATGGGCTATGATAATTCGGCTCGGCGGGGCACGTTAGAAAAGCGAATCAAGTCAAGATCAGAAGGTTCGCAAGAAGAGGAAGATTGATTTCATATTCGCATTTGGACTTTAATGATTCAAAGCTGGCCAGCCAATTGTGATCCAAATGAACTCAATTGTTGAATATAAAGTATAAGAAATGTGAAGAAATAATCTAGGGTAAAGCATGCGTTGAACTGCTCAACTTTGCACCTTCGAGGTCGTTGTGTATCTCTAACAAGTGCACAACAACAGACTCTACGCGCATGATGGTCGCACGGTCTATTTCTTGGTATGATAGATGAAAGAACTAAGAGAAAGATGTTCTCTTACAATCCCCTCAAGTGTGAGTGGGAGATGTTGGATATGGATGACGTTTGTACACCCTTGTAGGGGATGTACGAGGGAATACGGACCTCGAACGTCGCGTACACTAAGTCGTGTGCAAAGGGAATATGTTCCCTTGCGAAGAGGATCTCTAGATTAATGGGAAAGTCGCATTATATGTGCATAAGTGCATGCGACATATGGCTAATAAAGGGGTAATATCTTAAGCGTATGTTGTACCATGCATATGGTACAACTTAAGCTTATAATGTGCCATGTATGGTGGTACACCTTAGTTAAATTGTTCCAAAGGAACAAATACTCCTAAAATAACTACCTTGGGGGCTATAAATAAGACCCAAGGGTTAGCCATTTCCTTACACTTTTGCATGGTATTCTTGCCTTGCATTTCATTCTAGCGAAGCTCTGCCGAAATCCTTCTTCTCTCCCTATCCAAATTCTTAATCTAAAAGTAGAGATTTAGATTGTGGATTTAGTAGCCTTACTCCGTTCGTGAGACTCGATCCGTCGTGGCGAATCCGAAGGCGAAGTTCCGTGACTACCGTGCCGCATACGCAAGCGTAAGTCTCAACTTCATTTATCGATCCTAACTCTGTTTTGACAGGATCCTACAGGGCGTAAGGTTCCTAGGCTTTTTAGGAATAACGGCTTTCCCTTTGGTCTTAGGAGGAGCCATCACACGATTCAAGAGAAACAATGATAAAAATAGAGCACGAACAAACGACAAAGGAGAGATATACCTAATCTGCGACGATCGAAGGAGAAGGAGAGACACACACTCTCAATCGAGTGAACGAGGAGAGCGATCAATGGGTTGGATCTTCCAATCGTCGAGGAAGACGAAGAAACAGTTGGAGTTCGATGTGGAAGACGAGGGAAGTCGAACGGATGAGAGAGAAAAATATCGACGGCCTCGTGAATATATGAAGGGTCAAATGAATTTGGGCCGTTGGATCGTCAGATCGACATCTCAGATCGAGTTAACGAACCGCCACTGAAGTTGACACTCGATTGATGAGAAATCGTCAGTCGACTGGCCGAAAAGATAGAGATTGGCTTGGTTAGATATACATTTGCCTATTGAGTAACTCACAGTCGCCTGTCAGAGAGACAGTCGACTGTAATTTACTCAACAGTCCTCTGACAGAGGGTCAAAAAATATGTTGAAGAAACAGAGACATCTCTAGATTAGGATAGGCGCCTGATGAACAACTTGTAGTCGCCTGTCAGAGAGACAGTCGACTCGAAAATGTTCACCAGTCGCCTGTGCAAAAAATTCAGACATTAGTAGGAAAATAATAGAGTTGATCAGGCGACTGTCGAATGAGTGACAGTCCTCTGTCCTAGTCCAAAAGTGTACAGAGAGGCTGAAATCCAGAGGATTGAGACAACTCACCCTAAGACCTATACTCTAACAATACTCTAATCAAGAAATCATAATCAAAATATTATAGATTAACATACAAATCACGTATATTAATCCAAACAATCGAAATCATCAAAATCTCAAATACATCTCTTGAAAAAATATATGAAAAACATATAGCATATCAAAACAAGAGAAGTAAAATGATGACATGAGTTCAAGGCATGATATAACATAAAAGCATGAACTCCTATAATTCAGATTCACCCATAATCCTAATTCTCCACGCAACCTCACAAATGAATCTTCTTTAAGAGGTTTAGTGAAGATGTCAGTGATTTATTTTTCGGTTTCAATGTACTCTAAGATGATGTCCTTCTTAACTACATGATCATTAATAAAGTGGTGTCTCACATCTATGTGTTTGGTATGGGAGTGATGTACCGGATTCTTGGAAAGACAAATTGCACTTTGGTTATCAACCATGATAGTACAAGTATCATAATTGACACCATAGTCTTTGAGCATGTGTCTCATCCAAAGAACTTGTGCACATGCAAGACCTGTGATTATGCGTAAATATTGCATATTCTAACATCATAATCATCTCCTCTTGTGCATATAATCCATGGAATCATGCTCTCTTATCTACATTTACGCTAATTCATCATTTGTGAGCAGATGATTTTATTCTGGCACAATTTCACTTCCCAAATCATTATAAATGTCTACTTTATTTTTAGGGACTTTTCTGGATTTTTCAGGTGTCCCGAAGGGGACTAAATCAACTCAAGAAGAGGAGTACAAAACAGGCGCCTGTAGAAGGAATAACAGTTGCCTGGGCAACCAGACAGTCGACTGCCCAAACAACGGCAGTCGCCTGCCTTTAAAGAACCGAAGCTGGAGAAGCTGAAGCCCAACAATAGTTGCCTGTAAGAGGATATACAGTCGACTGTAATATTGTACAGTCGCCTGTCATCTTCGCATCAGTCGACTAATTTTCTAGATGCCTGAGGGGCAGAAAGAGCAAACCCTCTGTTATTTTGACACTTCTGCAGCAGGCGACTGCAGCAGGCGACTGAAGAACAAAAGATGGTCGCCTGTGGATCACACAGGCGACTGTGATATTTAAAGACAGTCGCCTATCACCCTTTGGTAGCAATGACAGTCACCTGTCATCAGTCGACTACCGTTTGTTTGACAGTCGACTGATCGGGGTTTTTCGCACGCAGTCTGGGTTGCGAGAAACGAGTTTTTCTTAACCTGATTTCTCTCCAGTTGATGTGAATCGTTGGATGATGATTCAGATGGATGAGATGTAACCCCTAGGGGGTATAAAACACTACTATTCAGATGTAATAGGGAGAGAACTTAATCTTTTTCTATTTTAGGTCATCTTCTCCCTTAAGAAGGGGATTAGAGTTTTGGAGAGTTTTGAGCTTTCTGATTTCATTTTTACTGTTGCTGAGATTGATTGCTGATAGAAGAAGCTTGTATTTGGTGACAAGTCTGCAACCCTCTTTCTAATACATATTTTCTTTCATTCCTTGCTTTGAACTATGTCTATTTTTATGAATGTTGATTCTGTTCTTGATATGCTAGGCTAGATTCATTGTGTGGGTGTTTTGGATTGATGTAGGATGTCTTGAGTGCTCTGATAATGTTAATTTCCAGCACCCCTTGTTAATCCATGTTGTTGGGTGAATTAAACTTATGAGTAATTGGGTTTGATACTATCCATGGATGAGCCGAAAAACGGTGGTGCTTCGTAATTACTGCATCTATGTATCCAATGTGTATTGCATATCTTGAAATAAATGCAATACCCCTTCAATCCATATGTCGTAATTTAGAAGTTTAATTCATCCGATAATTCAAATTGTTAATTGGGTTGTAACCCGTCTATTGAATCGTGCATTACCCGAAAGGGGCCGCAGAACGGTGGTTGTGCGATGCGCACCACAACCTACATGCACTACTCTCACATATCTTGAAATGGGTGTGAGAGTGATTCATGAGCTTTAATTAGGAGAAGAACCCAGTTAGCAATTACCCTTGGTGCACCCCATATGTGCTTAATTGATTTATTTCCCGATCCTCATACCTTGAAATGGATGAGTGATTGAGTCATTATGAAATTAACATTTAGCAGAGCAATTGAGTAATCCTACCGATATCCTCAACATCTGTACTCTTTCTCTCCCTTGCATCCAAACCTTAGGACATTACCCTAACTCTAGGGTATTTAGATAAACCATCTATTCAAACAATCATTCACCCCATAAGGTGGTTAGAAGCCTCAACCATTCTTAACATGCTCTGACTATTTATGTGAATTTACAGATTAGTTCCATCTCTGTGGATACAATCCCGTACTTATCGGGTATATTATTTGCCGACCTCATACACTTGCGAGTATCACCTTTCGGGAAGAGTCAAGCAAATTGGCGCCGTTGCTAGGGACAACGTATCTTCATTTCACACTTTGGTTTTTGTCGTGGAAATTTTGGGGAGATCTTTCTATTCTATTGTTTATATTCATTGTGGATATCTGCTTTTGTTTTTCAATTATTATAATCATCAAAACTATAAAAATTAGGCTAATCTTGGAAAGTTTTGGCTTGAACTCAATTGTCTAGTTTATGTGGTTAAGGACTCCTCGAACACATAGACTAGTAAGAAACATAAACATGGCCGATAACAATACCAACACCAACAATAATGACAACACCAATCATAGTGAGGACGATCACTCTCAATATGAGGGTGATCGAAGTTTGAGATATGTATTGAGATCGAGTAGGTCTGCTACCGGCTCATGCATTGTGCTTCCAGCTAATGTGAATTCCTTTAGCCGAAGACCGGGGATATTTCAAATTCTCCCCACTTTTCATGGTATGGAGAAGGAGAACCCTTATTTACATATAAAGGATTTCGAAGATGTCTGCCTCACATGTTCTGATGGGAAGGCTAGCAATGAAACCATTTATCTTAAACTGTTTACTTTTTCTTTAAAGGATAAAGATAAAAATTGGTTTAATGCTATACCTCCTCATTCTATTAACTCCTGGTTAGCAATGAAAGCTGAATTTCTGAAAAAGTTTTTCCCCTTGTACAGGACTCAAGGATTAAAGCAGTAAATGGCAAACTTTTCTCAGAAGCCAAACGAAAGCTTTGATATCACTTGGGAAAGGTTCAAGGAGCTGCTACTAGCTTGTCCACACCATGGATTTGATGAATACCGTCTTATCGGTTTCTTTGACGATGAACTCATCCCATCCATGAAGCAATTCGTGGAAATGATGTGCAACGGGGAATTCTTGGATAAGACACTGGAGGAGGCATGGGACTATTTAGAGTCCATAGCGGAGAATGCACGAAGTTGGGAGGCGACTCTCGAATTTGAGAGAAGATAATTACCACAACCTTTGGCCCGTGGAGGTCTCCTTACATTGACCCAAGAGGCATCCTTAGAAGCAAGAATGGAGGCCATCATTTGCAAGAGACTTGAAGGGTTGTAGTTGAAAGGAGTGAAGGCTGTGACGGTTGGTAATGAAGGGTCATGTAACCTTTGCAGTAGCGCAGACCATGGCATCAACCAATGTCCCAACCTACCGCTAGCAAAGGAAGTACTTCAAGACCCCACACAAGTGAATTACGTGGCGAATTCCAACCAAGGGCAAGGATACAACAATTCCAACAATCAAGGCCCAAGTTGGAGGAATAGTCCGAATTTGAATTGAGGTCCCCAAAGACAACAATAAGCTCAACCATCGTATCGTCTACCACCCTTTAATAACAACAACAATCAACAAAGCATCCAAAGGAGGAGGGATGAAACAAATGAGCCACAAGTGCAATCTCTGAGCCACACATTGCAACAATTCATCCAAATGCAAACAACGCAAAATCAATCCAACTTCCAACAATGGCAACAACTACAACAAACTCAGGTGCAACACCAACAACAATTTCAACAACTCAATGAGAACATGGCAAAGCTTGCAGCTACTCTAGAGAAGTGCATGCTCCCGGCACAACCACTTCCCAAACCCAACATGAATTCGTCATCGGGAGGGTCCAACGTTAAATCTTGTCAAGCGGTGACAACATTGAGGAGTGGTCGGGAAATTGAGAAGCCGGAGCCACCGAGATTCGAGGCAGAGATAGTTACAGAGAATGAATCCACTACAAATGAAAGGGTGCAAGAGGGAAGATCGGACAAAGGCAACCATTCCGAAGAGATCGTCATTGAGGAGCCCGAGCCATACATTCCTCCCGCACCATTCCCTCAAAGGCTTCAACCTCCACAGAAAGATAAGTTTCAATCTGAAATCCGCGAAATATTTCAAAAATGTCAAATTAATATTCCTCTTCTTGATGCAATAAATCAGATTCCTGTATATGCTAAATTTTTAAAAGATTTGTGCACCGTTAAGAGGAATGTTAGTGTTAAGAAAAAAGCCTTCCTAACACAACAAGTTAGTGCTATTGTGCAACATAACACTCCTACTAAATACAAGGATCCATGCTCAACTATAATCCCATGCATCATAGGAACCAAAAAAATAGGGCAAGCCCTCCTTGATTTAGGTTCGAGTGTTAATATTTTTCCATATGACTTATACATGCAATTAGGACTTGGAGAATTAAAATCTACATCCATTATTCTCCAATTGGACGATAGATCCATCAAGGTCTCCAAGGGTAGCATAGAGGACATACTTGTCCAAGTGGACAAATTTTACTACCCGATGGACTTTGTCGTGTTGGATATACTTGGGCCTCAAACCAAAACACCAACCCCCATCATCTTAGGTAGACCATTCCTAGCCACAAGTAATGCTATAATCAATTGTAGGGATGGTCAACTTAAAATCTCGTTTGGCAACATGACCCTTGACTTAAACATTTTTAATGCTTATAAGTTGCCATCGGGGGGTAGTGAGTTTGAGGATGCTTGCATGATTGAGACTCAAGTTGAAGAGCATTTTGATGCAGAGTTAGGTGAAGCGCCTAATTTTGTTGATCATTTTTGTGAAAATATTGACACCGAGTGTTTTTCGCAGGAAGTTGGCGCAGTAACTAAGTGGATGCCATCTTTTGAGCCGCTACCGTTGGACACGCCTTACCAAAGGCCATCGAAGCTAGAGCACCCATCATTAGACTTGAAGCCGTTGCTGCCATATTTGAAGTATGCATTTCTTGGAGAATCCGGCACATTTCCCGTGGTAATATCGTCTAAACTCTCTAATGAGCAAGAAATGCAACTGTTAGAAGTGCTTAGAACTCATAAGGAGGCAATTGGTTGGACAATTGCCGACATTAAAGGTATTGACCCCCTAATTTGTAAGCACAACATCTACTTAGAGGATGACACCAAACCCACTAGAGAAATGCAACGTAGGTTAAATCCTAACATGAAGGAAGTGGTAAAGGGTGAAATCCTTAAGCTTCTTGATGCGGGTATTATATACCCCATTGCCGATAGTAGATGGGTTAGCCCCATTCAAGT
Organism: Scilla litardierei; assembly: GCA_030789695.1. Classification (NCBI taxonomy): domain Eukaryota; kingdom Viridiplantae; phylum Streptophyta; class Magnoliopsida; order Asparagales; family Asparagaceae; genus Scilla; species Scilla litardierei. The sequence continues at coordinate 435,559,465 of CM061142.1, forward strand.
TGTACCTAAGAAATCAGGGCTAACGGTATTTAAAAATGAAAACAATGAGCTAGTCCCCATGCGAGCCACCACGGGATGGTGCATATGCGTTGACTATATGAAGCTTAATTCTATGACCCATAAAGACCACTTACCTCTCCCATTTCTTGATCAAATCCTAGAGAGAGTGGCCAGACACGAATATTATTGCTTCCTTGATGGCTACTCCGGTTATTATCAAATTGAAATAGCACCCGAAGAACAAGAGAGGACCACCTTCACTTGTCCCTTTGGCACTTTTGCCTTCCGGAGGATGCCATTTGGCCTATGTAATGCCCCCGCAACCTTTTAACGTTGTATGCTTATCATATTCCATGATATGGTTGAAAAGATTGTGGAGGTATTCATGGATGATTTCTCTGTGTATGGTAGCTCATTTAATAATTGTTTATCTAACTTGGATTTGGTGTTAGATCGGTACATCGAGAAAAACCTTCTCTTGAATTGGGAGAAATGCCATTTCATGACCATCGAATGCTTAGTCCTCGGTCATATTGTATCCAAAGAAGGTATGCACGTCGATAAAGCCAAGATCGAGGTAATAGAAAAGCTACACACTCCTCATTGTGTAAGAGATATTCGATCATTTCTTGGGCATGCATGTTTTTATAGGAGGTTCATAAAAGATTTTAGTTCTATATCTTAGCCTCTTTGCATACTTTTGAAAAATGATGTAGATTTTGCTTGGAATAATGATTGTCAACTTGCTTTTGATAAGTTGAAAAATTTGCTCACATGTTCACCTATTCTTCAGGTGCCAGATTGGACGTCACCCTTCGAAATCATGTGCGATGCTAGTGACTATGCAGTTGGTGCGGTGCTTGGACAATGCAAGGACAATGTCCCCATGGTGATTTACTATGCAAGCAAGAGCATGAATGAGGCTTAACGAAACTACACCACCACGGAGAAGGAGCTTTTAGCCGTTGTCTTCGCATTGGAGAAATTTAGGAGCTACATATTGGGATTCCCAACTACAATCTTCATCGACCATGCCGCTCTTAAATATCTCCTTTCCAAGAAAGGCGCTAAGCCTAGACTAATCCGTTGGATTTTGCTCTTGCATGAATTCAACATCGCCATCAAGGACAAGAAGGGAGCGGGAAATCATGTTGCCGATCACCTTTCATGGTTAACGATGAGCATGGAGCCAACAACCATCCCATTGAATGATTCGTTTCCTGACGAACATATTTTTGCGGTCTCCCGCACACTCCCATGGTATGCTGACATCATAAACGACTTGGGCACTGGTAAGACTCCTTCTACTTGGTCTCGCCAAGATTACAAAAGGTTCATCTTTGATGTAAAATTTTTCTTCTTCGATGACCCTTACCTTTACAAGAATTGTAATGACCAAATAGTAAGGAGATGCATACCCGACCATGAGTTTGATAGTGTTTTACATTTTTGCCATGAAGGTGTGTATGGTGGTCATTTTTTCGCCCAAAAGGCCGTAGCAAAAATTCTACAATGTGGTTTTTATTGGCCTAGCATGTTTAAAGACACTTATACATATTGTAAATCATTCTTAGCTTGCCAAAAGTGGGAATTACTAAAAGGAATATGATGCCGTTAAACCCCATTCTTGAATTAGAAATTTTCGATTGTTGGGGAATTGCTTTTATCGGGCCATTTTCCCCATCTTTTGGGTACACATATATTCTGCTTTCTATAGATTATGTATCTAAATGGGTGGGTGCTATTCCTTGTAGGACCAATGATGCAGATATCGTGCTTAAATTCATGAAGGAAAACATTTTCGCATGATTTGGGATGCCAAAGGCAATGATAAGCGACGGAGGGTCACATTTTTGCAACCGCCTCTTCACAAGCTTAATGAAGAAGTTTGGGGTGAAACTCAAGGTTTCTACACCATACCACCCCCAAACCATTGGACACGCGGAGTTAGCAAATCGGGAAATCGAGAACGTACTCCAAAAGACGGTGAATCCATCAAGGAAGGATTGGAGCATGCTTCTTCTCGAGGCATTGTAGGCATACCGTACTGCCTACAAAACGGTTTTAGGGATGTCCTCATATCGCTTAGTTTTTGGAAAATTTTGCCACTTGCCCATTGAACTTGAACACAAATCTTTTTGGGCAATTAAAAAGTTTAATTGTGAAATTGACCCTTCTTCTCGTAAATTGCAGTTAGTGGAGCTCGAAGAGATAAGGAGGGAGGCATACAAAAATTCCAAGCTTGTGAAGCAAAGGCTTAAATGCGCC
>CM061142.1:435562232-435612231 GCA_030789695.1 Scilla litardierei
GATCATGCGATCATCACCCCAAACACTTGGTAAAGACAAAGAACACAATATTCTATGTAATGCATTGATGTCTTTTCTCGTTGCATCTATGACTACGAACAGTTTTAGACTAATGCTTAAAACGGTTGAAACACTTCTCCATGATCATTATCCTCATCTTGATACTTGTTTGATACATGTTTGACCTCACATTAAGTCGCAGGACTTTATCTAAGTATTAATGCAGCCAAAACATTTATAAACATGCTCAGATAAACTGTACCAAATAGTATACTATTATTTTGAACAAGATGTCCCAGTTACAAATAATTGGCCTTGAGGGCATGCATTTCCCAAAAGATCCCACTTGCACTTAGGCCCAATTATCATGGTATCTCATACTACTTTTACATATGAGTCTCTCTATACGATCACGTGGTAAAGCCTCCATGAAGGGATCTGCTAAATTTGTCTTCTCTGGAGACACACAAGAGTACTATATCTTTCCTCGATTCTATATTACATAAGATATGATATATATAAAGAATATGTTTGGATCTCATCCAAATTGCCTCCTTTACTGCATTGTTGGCCTATATATATTCGGTCTCCATCGTTGAATCCACAACAGTGCCATACTTGGAACTCTTCCAGCTAACTGCCCTTCCATTGAGGGTAAAACATATCCAGGTTTAAACTTGTTGTCATCCAAGTCAATCTGGAAACTGGAATCTGTAACATCCTCAATTATTGAGTTCTTCACCTCTATTGATCAAGACCAAATCTCTAGTTATTTGCAAGTACCTGAGAATTGTCTTAAATACTTTTCAGTGTTCTTCTCCAGGTGTTTACCATGCTAAACCATTTTAGCATGGTATTAGTTTACATGGACTTGGAGAGACCTAGCTTCCATTTAGAGATATATGTATATATTTTCATACCAAGTATGAAAGATGCTTCTCCCTAGTCCTTCATAGAGAATTGGTTCGATAGCCAACCTTTGACAGAGTTCAATATATATGTTTTTCCCTATCAAAAGAATGTCATACACGTACAATACGAGGATTACTAAAGAATTTCCACTGGTCTTTTGCAAAGCTAAACTCTTTGACTGTTTTGTCAAATCGGATGTTCAATCTCCTTGATTCCTGCTTAAGTCCATAAATGGACCTATGCAGTCTACATGCTTTCTCTTCGCTTCTATTGATCTCGTAACCTTCTGGTTGAGTCATGTAAATTTACTCGTCTAAATCACCATTTGGAAAAACAGTTTTTACATCAATTTGCCAGATTTCGTAGTCATAATATGCAGCGATAGCGAGTATAATTCGAATAAATTTGTGCATGGATACTGGTGAGAAAGTTTTGTCATAGTCTATTCCTAGAATCAGATTATAACCTTTCATGACCAGCCTAGTCTTCTATGTTTTTATCTTTCCATCTGCACCGATTTTATTCCTGAAGATCCATTTACAACCAATGGGAATAGTTCTATTGGGCACGTTTTCTAAGGTCCATACCTTATTAACGTGCATGTACTCCCTTTTGGATTTTATTACATCTAGAAATTTCTCATAATCTCTACTCTGAATGGCTTCCTGGAAGCTAACATGGTCATTATCAATTATGATGAAATCCTTGACCCTTCTGTCTACGAGAAATCCGTATAACCTCTCAGGGGCTTAAGGAATTCTGTTATACTTCCTGACGACTAGTTGGAGAATATTAGGCTCTGCCTCTCCCACTGGTTCTGACATATGTTGGAAATGTAACCAGTAGTTTCTCGGGCATAGCCCTAGAGGGAGATTGTCTACTCAGCATCACTTACCATGGATCGCACCATGTCTAACAAAGTGGGATACCTTCTCTCCAACACACTGTTATGTTGACATATGTAGGGATGCATGACTTGAAAGAGAATCACGTTCTCTTTTAGGTACATAAGGAACTCATGGCTTAAGTATTCACCTCCTCGATCAGATCGAAGGATTTAAATTTGTTTGACAGTTTGTTACGATACTCTCTAAATCACTCAAAAGTATCGGACTTGTGTTTCATCAAGAACACATGTCCATACCTAAGGTAATCATCGGTGACTGTAACAAAGTATGAACATCCTTTTATTTTTGTCTATTAACATTTAATATAACATCATCAGACAAAGTAAATACAGCATTATTTAGAATCCCAACTTCACGTAATTTTTACCATCAAAGAAATAAGTTCTTAACTTTTCATTGATTATAAAATCATATCTGTATCTAGCCAAATCCGAGATGGAGATTACATTGCATAGAAAAATTAAGAACATAATAACATTACTTAAGAAGCAAGATGGAGTCGCATGGCAAAGTGTGTTGGACATTTCCTACAGCCCCAATAGAAATGCTTGCTCTGTTGCCGACTTTAAGAATGACATCCTCCTCTTCCAGTCTTCTATTTCGTCTCAACCCCTGTAACCAATTACAAATGTGCAAGCCCACACTGGTATATAATACCCATGCATTAGAAGTCACGGAAAGGACTATACTTTGTATAACCATTATACCTGAAGTTGATGCATCAGCATGCATCTTCTTCTTTTGCTCCAAGAACATCTTGTAGTTCCTCCTCCAATGCCCTTTCTTATGTCAAAAATAGAACTCTGCCTCAACAGACCCTTTCTTCCTAAATTTTCAATTTCCATTCTGTATGCCCTCCATTGGTTGAAGCGCCTTACTCTTCTTTCCTTTGCCTTTGAGCTTGGTGGAAGAATGACGTCCCCTAGTTTTGAGCATAAAAGTGCAATGGGCTTGGGGAAACCAGATTTAAATATTTATACCACAAGTGCACGGTGTTGTAGTGTGGCTTGGGGGTCGAACACAGGGAGGCGTGGTTGTGCTTGTGTCAAAGAGGAACGGGTTCACCCTACGGGTAAGCTAGCTCGAACGATCGATGGATTGTCACGGAAAATAGATATGAGGGATAAACAATATAAAAGGAAACCTAGGACTTCGGTTTCCACCCTATCGTGTGTTCTCACTATTACGACCGACGGATAGGAATACGATTGGAATTAGGGTTTAGTGGTGACACATTGCCTCTAAAAGTGATACCAGCGTCCCATGGGCCCGATATTCCGGTCGATGCCCAGGATGATACGCCGGACTACCCGGGTTCGGTCGGTGGGCATTGCCATGTCCATTAACACCGACTGACTCCAGGATCACTAAGCTCGCAACGATAACTCCCAACATATCATCCTGTCATTCCCACGCGCTAGGATTTGATGTCTACGCTAAGGGCGTGAGCTGTGGCTAGGGAGTCAACCGCCAAGTTTATTCCCCCTTGGCCCGACGGTCAAAGGCGGTCTTTTTTCCGTCGATGACAATGAAACACCCCGCTTAACCATCTAAATTCCTAATCTCTATTTAAATCCTAGTCCTAAGGACGCATTAGGGAGAATCCACGAAGGGGTTTCCACCAAAATCCCAGATTTGGGAACTACTCACAAATTATGGTTAAAAAGCAATCTAAACACAAATCAACCGTAGAAATCATGATCAGGCAATTGAAACGAGGTAGTAGCAATGCTATTAAGACAATATTAAAGTTTCACAAAGATCAGAAAACTTACAAATAACAATAAAATTCCAGCCGTCACAATTGGAGAAAAAGACAGAAATTAACAAAAGCTACGTTTTCTGAAACCTAGGGTTACTATATATACAAATCCATGTCACCCGATCGGTTGAAGCATCAACCGATCGGGTGAGCTGCTTGGTGCTTCGGCCGTCGGCTTCGGGAACTTCACCCGCTCGCTTGGTCCGACCGGTTGGCATCTCCGGGCCATCGCTTGGAGGGATGCGGCATCAGGTGAAGCGATCGGTTGAGTTATTAACCGATCGGTTGGAGTTTCACCCAAAAGAACAGAGAACACTGTCGAACTGGCATGATCAGTGAACCATCGGTTGAGCTCTCCGGTTCGTCATTTGGGAAAATCAGCTACATATGAACCGATCGGGTGAGATGTCACCCTATCGGTTGGAATTCAGCTCCAAATGGCCGAGAACTCTGTTGGATTGAACCGGTCGATGAACCGGTCGGTTGATCTATACTTCACTTCAGCCTTCGTCCGGGTCGGATACGCGTGCATCACCCGATCGGTTGGCTGTGTCCAACCGATCGGTTGAGGGCTGAAAAATATCAATCTTCATCGTTTGACCCCTTGGATCGCGCGTGACTCCTACCGTTGCTTCGGGGGCTCATGATATCTTTGTTAGATGTCACCTACGCTGGCAATCTCCTGCAAACACACAAAAACACGAAGAAGTGAAAGAAAACTAGAAATCACAAGAAAATCGACACGGGACGACGGAAAACAACGGAAAATCACAAAGAAGACGTGCGTGATATATAAAATCTAAACACACGTCAAAATCCCCCAAGCTGAACCCTTCCTCATCCTCGAAGAAGACGAGTGAGAGTAGGAGCTCGGAGGGAGAAAATAGAGAGAAAGAGAGAGAAAGTGAAATCAAAATCCAAAATCGCCCGTCAGGGCCAACAAAATCAAACACACCACACCAAGCAAGCAACCGACAAATCACAACACTAAACCAAGGAATACGAGTCCAAACAAGTGTTGTGGGCTCACGCGGTGAAGCACGAGTGAGTGTGGTCATGTGCTAGCAGACGATATCACTATCTACATTGTGCAATAAGCTCCATATACACAAATCCAAGAAAAGACTCAAATATCGATTCGATTTGAAATAAGCGGTGAATAAATAACTCAAGCATGCATGAGAACAGAGCAAGAATATAAGCGTATCATGCATCAGGGACTCCACAGCTAGGGACTAGGAAATCACCTCACTATTGCCTAGGTAACCGCTAGAAAGTTTCTATGCCAAGTGTTTTCGAAAATGATGGAGGTTGAGATGATGTGGAGTAGAACACTCGGGGCAAAGTCTCACCTTCCCTTTATTCTCGATAGGTAGGAAAGTATTCACACATTTTTTTGGGTTTTGGGCATTTATATTTTTTTTTTGGATTTTTGGCTATACATATTTTTCTTTCTTTTCTCTTTTCTTTTCTTTTTTTGGGTTTTTCTTCTCTCTCTTTTTTTTTGAATTTTTGGATTTTTGGGTATATACATGTGTACTCTCCTAAGTGGGAGAACGGTACACGACGAGGGGATTTGCACCAAGTAAAATAAAAAAGAAATCGGATTCTAAACACTTGGGCAAAGGAGATATTTCTCGCTAATCAGAGCATAGGCTAAATGGGTTTTCCTAGTCCTATTTGTGGAATCCCGACACATGCAAATTGAAATATACGATATAAATATATTCATGCATATAGATGCAGACAAGAGAAGCAAATGCCGCATATTCAAATCGAAGCATGATAATCTAGGGGTCATCCCAGAATAGGTATATAAATCAAAATCACAAAGTAGAAGCACACCATAAGCTAGTCACGACTCACGACTCACGTAAAAGCTAAGTGGACCCACGATGCATGAAATGCAAGAGGACTCGGCTTCCTAGGGTTAGTGAATGTGATTATCGAAGCCAGGCTAGGTGTGTGTGTGATTTAGTGGCAATTCATCATAAGGGGTCATCTCTAGGAGAGATGGATAAAAAGAAAAGGAGAAAAAAGAAAAACACGAAGAAAACGACTCAAAAACGAGGAAAAAGACACAAATGACGCACGAAGTGCGACTCCGCCAAGCTGAAACTTGCATTGCCCTCAATGCAATAAAATTAAATACGGGAGGGCAATGAAAATGGGGGGAAATACGCGCCGACTCAAAGAGAAATGAAAAACAAGAAAAACACACATACGAAACTGAAAAATAAAGAAGGAGGAAAAAGAAATATAGAAAATAAAAGATAGAAAATCACACCACACGACATATATAAACAGGCACACCATAACCAAAGAACACGACAAAATACGCAAAATTCGAATTCCCCCAAGCTAGACATGACAATGCTAGCAATAAGATATAATCATGATGATGCAGAAATATGCTAGGGGGAAGATCGAAAAAGAAAAAGAAATCAAAATGCAGGAGAAGGACTATCCTCGTTCTCCTCGGTAGAAGATGTGGGGGATGTGGGGGAGTAGACGGGAGAGGTGACAGGTGTGCGGAGAAGTGGGGAAAGTGGTGGATGGATGGGTGGGGTGGTGGTGTGAACGATGGGTGGAGTGGTGGTGATGATGGTAAGTGGTAGTGAAATGGTGACTATAGCGGTGGTGGATGGAAGAGGTACGGTGGTAGAAGAGGATGGTATGGGAAGTGATCTCGATCGCACCTGTAATTTCTTGCGGCACGCGTATGCGGTGAGGGAAGTGGAGGGTGGCGGAGGTGGTGTGTCAGAAACGGTGTGGGTAGAGGAAGTGGTGGGAATGGAAGTGTTGGTGGGAGGGGATGAATGTGAAGGTGGAGGTGAAGAATATGATGGCGGAGGTGAAAATCGTCGAGGAGGTGAAGGTGGTGGTGAGGGGGGTGGTGTGGGTGGAGGTGGTTGATCGGCCCCGAAATGCAACCCAAGAGCACGACCAAAAACTTGATCGGCCCCGGATATACACCCGGAGAACGATTGTAGTTTTACCGCAAGCGCACGGTCAAGTGGCGAGCGGGTATCGAACACGAGGAGGTGGTGTTGGCTCCAATCTATCCTAGGTTGGTTGGACTACGAATGTTTTATTGGTGGAGATGGCTATGGTATGATATAATGGAAATGGTGGTGGATGTCGGTGTCGATGATAAAGAAATCGGTCAAATATCGATTCAAATACAATATAATAAAAGAGGGAATTTGCCTTGCGGCGATCCTGTCACAATCGTCGGGCAAAGTATGTGGATATAAAATCAAATAAAGACGTCTAGGGCAAGGGAATCCCCACTACGAACCGTCATGCATCATTGTGAATAGTGAATCTCAATATTACTAGACTTGCGTTGAGGTGAACTAGTCGCAACTTAATGGAGAACCAAGCTCACGCTCTCGCGCTATTGCCGGTCTATAGAAAACCTAGGTTAGGGCCCAATCTCTTGCAAACCCTAACCTAAGCCACTAGCATGAGGATCGACATCATCGCCCAATCGCTCCTCGAGCCCACTCTCGTGCAAACTCGAGTTACGATCTAGGTTGTGATAGTTCGTATTCGTCCAATCTCTTGCAAACGAATATGTGTATAGATTTACAATTAAAAATCCTAGCTTTGGTCCAATCTCTTGCAAACCAAATATAGAGAAACCCAATTGTAAACCTAAATCGAATATCTAGGCCTTCCCATCGATTAGAATCCAATCTCTTGCAAATCCCAAATCGATGGAAATCCCTAGCTATCCGTAGTAAATCAATCACAACCTAACCTCCTAGCAATTCTAGCAATTTGGAAATTCATTCATCACAAATATGAAATTAGATCCATAGGGTTCATCCCCAAACCCTAGAACAACAAATCTACTCTAGCATAGCAACAAGGATATGAGAATCAATAGAATTCATTGCTTGCATACAAAAAGATAGAAAAACAAAGATTCAAATAAAAAGAAGAAAATACTTAGCTTGATGAAGATCTTCAATCCAAAATACAAGCTTTTAGATCCAAGAGGGGGCCTAGGGCATGGCCTAACCTCTAAAATAATCCTAAGAAAAACATATGGGGGCTAAGAAAACATAATGGGGCTCTGGTCTAATGGTGGCTACAAACCCCTTAAATACTCTCCCAAAGCCCTAGCAAATAACCCTAGAAAACCCCTCAAATTCGTGCCCAAAAACATCCCAAACCGCAACTTAAAATCTGGGCCCAGGCCGCACTCGGCCGAGTGGAATATGTGACCCGGCCGAGTGGAAATTCCAGCACTGCAGCATCAACTTACAGAAATTCCCCAGATTTCATCCGACCTCCGATTTGCGTGTTCTTGGCGGCGTTGGAACCGTCATGAAGTCTACCATCCATAAAAAATATGAGAAAAATACTTTGATTTCTGGAATGATAGCAGATTTCAAAAGAGTGGGAGGCTGTCTGAAAATTTGGGCGCTGCGTGTCCTCGGCATCACTCGGCCGAGTTGACTTCTATACTCGGTCGAGTGGGCTTCTCTACTCGGCCGAGTGATAGACCCTGTAAAATTCCAGTAAGTCAGGGGTCTTGGGGGCCTGTCTTCGGAGGTGACTCGGCCGAGTGGCTTTACTCACTCGGCCGAGGGGCATTCGGTAATCGGCCGAGTCGAAACCCTCAATCGCCTGACGGATTCCAGTAAGTCTGGGATTTTTGCTTGCCGTCGTCGTGATGCCACTCGGGCGAGTGGTGTCTCCATGCTCGGCCGAGTGGGATGGCGATGCTCGGCCGAGTGCACGCTGATACTCAATCTACTGCGTGTCCGATCTGGCCGGCCGAGCGGGCTTCTTTGCTCGGCCGAGTGACTCCTTCACTCGGCCGAGTGACATGCTGAAAATGCCCAATCTTCTCCATTTCTCCTCCTCGTCGCTCCTACAGAGTTATTTCTTCTTCCACCCGTCTCCCATCGCCGAATAGCCCTGAAAAGAGCCTTGGGTGACGCTCCGGAGTGGGTGCAAGTCCCTTAAGCTCCTTTTTGCTCCCGATCGCTCCATACTTCCTGAAATCCGACAAAAACAAGAAATAGTGAAAAGTAACGCAATATCGTCGAATACTCGTGAAAAGCGTGATATGGGTGATCGAAATGGCATGCAAATATGCAGAAAAAAGGTGTAAAATATGGATCGATCAAAATCCCCCAAGCTTACCTCTTACTCGTCCTCGAGGAAGATAAGTAAAAAGACGAACTCGGGAGATGAAAAATAAGGGAAATGAAATAAAAGAATATGAAGTGGAAGGGGTCGCTAGATTATACTCTCAGATCTCAAGCCATAAGCTACACATCACGATAACTTGGAAAATACGAATCATATGCTATAAACGATTTCATATCTTACATAAACATAGTACTTGCAAGCTTTTAAGAACAACAAAAGGGACTCTCTAAATTCATACAATCAATTCATATCCACATCACGCATTTCATAGAATTTAATATACAAATGTTGGCGATGCACTTTTCAATCAAGAGTTATAACAGAAGCATATAAGAATCACACCACGCATGCATTAGAGAATGGAATAAATCATGGCATTCACATATTCATATTAATTCATAAGAAATCTCCATAGCTAAGGTATTTTGCTAAGTTTCAGCATTATCAAACTTCCTCATTCGTGCACCTCTCCACTCTAATGTCGTGCTCACTCATATTGTCAAACGAGTTCAACCCCCCCAAGCTTAGCTTGAGGCATCGCATCTAAAGGAATATGATAGTGGAAAATGGGATTTTTGCCTTGGTTTTCCCAAGTATTTTGTGGCTCCAATAATGAGATAGAGAAATATTTTTTTTCTTTTGGACTTTGTTTCTCATTTTTCTTCTTGGATTTTTGTAGGAGCAATTTGATTTGTATTTTTGGATTTTGGCTCCTTTTTGGCTTTTTGGACTTTTTGGAGCTAACTTTTCTTTTGTGGGGATTTTTGGGAAATAGATGCGATATAAGTAGCTTTAGGAGGTGAACTCAAGTGACATGTAGAGAATAAAAAGATATATGTGGAGAAAGAAATAATGTAACACTCAGTTCACTCTAAGATGTGCACGAACGGTTCAATAAGATAATACATCAACTAAAACTCATATGTAAGCATGGATATTCTCAATCATCTCAATAAAAAGTGAAGTCAAGCGGTAAAGAGTACTTTCATATCAAGCATGCAACAGAAGGTGAATAAGATAATAGGGCAGATGCTTCCGTTATACAATTGATGCGTGAATCTTGGAGCACTTCCAACAAAAGCATACCAAACACTAATCCATACATTCAGCTTCAATTAATATCATGCATTCATATAGAGGAATCATCAAAAGAATATATAAGCAAGCACATGGATAGTAGGACTATGAAATACGCTAAGTAGCATGGCAAGGAATAATAAGCATCGTGATGGTTGCTAAAGCAATAAGAGACATCATCATAAGGAACGCATCTAGCAAAAGGAGGAAAAGAAAATAAAGAAATAAAAATTAAAGAGAGGAAAGAAAAGAAAAACAAGCACACAATTTGATGCATGAACACACATAAAAGGAAAATAAGATGGAAAAATCAAAAAGATGATGCGAGAATTTGAACAATTAAAAAAAAACCTAAAATAAAGTAAAAATGCAACTAATGCATCTAAATGGCATGGAAATGCACTCCCCCAAGCTTAAACTTCACATTGTCCTCAATGTGATCATAATGAAAGAATATGAGGAACAACGATAATAATGGGGGGGTGAATGCAAAATGATGAAATGAATGACATGAGATCCTAATGCAACTACATGCACATACAATGATGCATGAGAGCGCTTTCCCCCAAGCTTATACCAAACAATCCTATTCAAATGACTTGACCAAAAATGTCATGGCTTTGCAAAGCGTGATCAAGTCAAACGAATAAGAAAGTAAGTATTCACTTGAAAGAAAAGTTCGATGGTGGTGAGCAAAAGGATGTGGAGTATCAAAATATGAAGAGGGGAATTAATATATATAATGGGTTTGGGGTGTAAAAGATTTTTGTTGCCGTCATATGAGGTGATATTTATTCAAGCAAATCTATACGGTCCTCTCGCTGTCGAGAGAATTCGTGTTTATTCAAAGCATAAAAATTTCTACACTACTGGATTGATATCACATATAGCAAAAGGCGGATCCAATATCTTTGTCGGTGCAGGCAACTGCTCCAACTGCTCTTTCCGTGGCTCCGCCAGGCGCGTATGTCCACGGACTCCATCAGACTCCAGCAATGCGGCTCCCAGCATCTCTCCAAGGACTCCACCTGTACCCTGCAAGAGATAAGCCGCATCAATCTGATGTGGATAATTCTTCCCCAAAATAAATGTATTCCAAAGAGGGTCATCAACATAAGTATTTAAAATTAAAAACGGTTGACAACACTTCCCTGGAAATAAATCTCTACTCTCGTGTACCACGTCGATCAACTCCTCATTGTTTGCCTCAGGTTGTTCAGGTAGCTTGGGCATATAAGCGTCGGTCTCATCAGGCAGCTCCTCCTCATCGTCAGACTTATCCCATCGCACCTCCTGATCATATTCAATAGCGTCCATGGGTGCTAACTCCTCGCTCTCCTCCACGTATATGTCCCATCGTACCTCTTGATCGTATGTACATGAATCCTGCAAAAGGTGCAATGAGTCGTCAAAATCTGAATCATAGCAAGCATCATATACGGGAGGGAAATCAAATGTAAAGGGCGAGGGAGTAAAGAGATCCCCCTGAAGGGGAGCCATAAGCTCTGTGGGATTGTCCTCGGCGTCAGTGGAAGGGTGGTCCTCTGAGGGATGCTCAGCCTCTGTAGAAAGTAGAGGCGGCTGCGGTAGCTCGAAAGGAGGAGGGTAATGCTTGGGATCCTCATGAATGAATGTGTCCACGTCCCAATGCACGGCCTCCCCGGTGACAAGCTCTGGCTCCGCATGTAAGGCCTCCTCAACAGCAAGCTCTGGCTCATGTGGGTGACAAGGGGGAGCGATGATGGCACAAGCTGACTCTCCCCCAAGCTGAACGTGGACATCCTCCTCAGGCTCCTCAGGTATAGAAGGCAATGTAAACGTCATCATCTCCTTTTCATGCCTCCTTCTTTGTTTCTTTCCTGGAGCTCGAGTCACCCGATTGCATGGCTTGGCCTCCTCAATAGTAGGTGCATGTGGCTCTATGGGCTCATGTATCTTGACCGTGGTATAAAAGTGGGTCTTGTGCCCCTCAATTAGAGCGTAGACTCCATCATCAATTGTGCCTGTGGAAGAGATACAATGAGTAATAAAGTTTTGAAATTCAAGCTCAAAAGGATCACCTGCCGTTATTGTCAATGGACCGGAAATTCGAACTATGTCGACAATGTTTCTCAATAGGTCCATGTACGTGTCCTCCTTTGGCAACTCAGATGTCTCTATTTGTGGAGTGTTGATGGTATAAAGGTGGATATGATCACCTTCAAGTGAAGCATATACTCCATCTATGATGGTACCTGCACTAGAGACATTAGCCATAACAAAATCGATGAATACTTGGTCGTATGGTTTACTTACCGTAACGGTTAGTGAACCGGTAGATCGAGCATCATCTATCATTTGCTCCAAGGCTGCTGCCAGCTGTAGATCACTGAACTTCCCCACTTGCATCCTCTTCAAAAACTCACGTGAGGCTCCCTTTAGCCTTCTAGTGAAGATATCAAATAGCATGGAGTCATTCCACTCATGGTCTGACTCCGTCTGGAACATTTCTAACATTCCTTCAAACGTAGACAAGGCTTCCCCGAAGGATTCTCCATCAGCCTGATAGAATGCAGCGAGATATATGTAGGATTGTATAGAGCCCGCTCGCATTTTCTTTGGAAGTACCATCGCTGCAACAACTGTACCTGATCAATCAAAGTAAACAACCTGGAAAAGACGTCAGTGGTACAAAGAGAGATAAAGATAATAATACCATGTGGTGGGAAAAAATCTCTCTCAATGTTTTTTTTTTTGATTTTTTTTTGATTTTTTTTTCAATGTAATCTAATCAACCTAATTGTGACAAATTGGCACCCAACGGGAAACACCTCCCCGGCAACGGCGCCAAAAACTTGATCGGCCCCTAAATGCAACCCAAGAGCACGACCAAAAACTTGATCGGCCCCGGATATACACCCGGAGAACGATTGTAGTTTTACCGCAAGCGCACGGTCAAGTGACGAGCGGGTATCGAACACGACGAGGTGGTGTTGGCTCCAATCTATCCTAGGTTGGTTGGACTACGAATGTTTTATTGGTGGAGATGGCTATGGTATGATATAATGGAAATGGTGGTGGATGTCGGTGTCGATGATAAAGAAATCGGTCAAATATCGATTCAAATACAATATAATAAAAGAGGGAATTTGCCTTGCGGCGATCCTGTCACAATCGTCGGGCAAAGTATAGGGATATAAAATCAAATAAAGACGTCTAGGGCTAGGGAATCCCCACTACGGACCGTCATGCATCATTGTGAATAGTGAATCTCAATATTACTAGACTTGCGTTGAGGTGAACTAGTCGCAACTTAATGGAGAACCAAGCTCACGCTCTCGCGCTATTGCCGGTCTATAGCAAACCTAGGTTAGGGCCCAATCTCTTGCAAACCCTAACCTAAGCCACTAGCATGAGGATCGACATCATCGCCCAATCGCTCCTCGAGCCCACTCTCGTGCAAACTCGAGTTACGATCTAGGTTGTGATAGTTCGTATTCGTCCAATCTCTTGCAAACGAATATGTGTATAGATTTACAATTAAAAATCCTAGCTTTGGTCCAATCTCTTGCAAACCAAATCTAGAGAAACCCAATTGTAAACCTAAATCGAATATCTAGGCCTTCCCATCGATTAGAATCCAATCTCTTGCAAATCCCAAATCGATGGAAATCCCTAGCTATCCGTAGTAAATCAATCACAACCTAACCTCCTAGCAATTCTAGCAATTTGGAAATTCATTCATCACAAATATGAAATTAGATCCATAGGGTTCATCCCCAAACCCTAGAACAACAAATCTACTCTAGCATAGCAACAAGGATATGAGAATCAATAGAATTCATTGCTTACATACAAAAAGATAGAAAAACAAAGATTCAAATAAAAAGAAGAAAATACTTAGCTTGATGAAGATCTTCAATCCAAAATACAAGCTTTTAGATCCAAGAGGGGGCCTAGGGCATGGCCTAACCTCTAAAATAATCCTAAGAAAAACATATGGGGGCTAAGAAAACATAATGGGGCTCTGGTCTAATGGTGGCTACAAACCCCTTAAATACTCTCCCAAAACCCTAGCAAATAACCCTAGAAAACCCCTCAAATTCGTGCCCAAAAACATCCCAAACCGCAACTTAAAATCTGGGCCCAGGCCGCACTCAGCCGAGTGGAATATGTGACCCGGCCGAGTGGAAATTCCAGCACTGCAGCATCAACTTACAGAAATTCCCCAGATTTCATCCGACCTCCGATTTGTGCATTCTTGACAGCGTTGGAACCATCTTGAAGTCTACTATCCATAAAAAATATGAGAAAAATACTTTGATTACTGGAATGATAGCAGATTTCAAAAGAGTGGGAGGCTGTCTGAAAATCTGGGCGCTGCGTGTCCTCGGCATCACTCGGCCGAGTTGACTTCTATACTCGGTCGAGTGGGCTTCTCTACTCGGCCGAGTGATAGACCCTGTAAAATTCCAGTAAGTCAGGGGTCTTGGGGGCCTGTCTTCGGAGGTGACTCGGCCGAGTGGCTTTACTCACTCGGCCGAGGGGCATTCGGTAATCGGCCGAGTCGGAACCCTCAATCGCCTGACGGATTCCAGTAAGTCTGGGATTTTTGCTTGCCGTCGTCGTGATGCCACTCGGGCGAGTGGTGTCTCCATGCTCGACCGAGTGGGATGGCGATGCTCGGCCGAGTGCACGCTGATACTCAATCTACTGCGTGTCCGATCTGGCCGGCCGAGCGGGCTTCTTTGCTCAGCCGAGTGACTCCTTCACTCGGCCGAGTGGCATGCTGAAAATGCACAATCTTCTCCGTTTCTCCTCCTCGTCGCTCCTACGGAGTTCCTTCTTCTTCCACCCGTCTCCCATCGCCGAATATCCCTAAAAAGAGCCTTGGGTGACGCTCCGGAGTGGGTGCAAGTCCCTTAAGCTCCTTTTTGCTCCCGATCGCTCCATACTTCCTGAAATCCGACAAAAACAAGAAATAGTGAAAAGTAACACAATATCGTCGAATACTCGTGAAAAGTGTGATATGGGTGATTGAAATGGCATGCAAATATGCAGAAAAAAGGTGTAAAATATGGACCGATCAGTGGTCTGTAAACGTGAGTGAGAATGCGGAGGATGGTGGCAACGTTCCTCTCAAGTGCGAGGAAACATGGGTGGGTAAAGATAGAAGAGGATGGGACCGAGGAGGTCGAAGAGGATGCGCCAGCGTGCAGTGCAGCTAACTCAGCCTCGAGTGCGAGGCGAGCAGAGGTGGCTCGACGAAAGGAGGAAGTGGTGGTCGTACGGACATGAGAAGTAGTGACGGTGGTGATTGGGACAGAAGCCAGGGTGGCACTACTGGGTCTAGCCCCGGGGTCTCCTCGGGATGCATGGATGTCCTACTCGCCTAAGTGGGTGGCAGGGGAAGGTGATCTGCGTGCACTCGGGATAAGGAACGAAAGATGTAACACCCCTAGAAACTCAGGGTCAGGAGGGAATGTCCAATCTACCACAAGAACGATAGACATGCGACCTGGGTTAGGCAGAATGGTGTAAGGAGCAGGGGGTGACCGTAGTAGAAAGTGAAACGACCGTCGGGTCGAGGCTTAATCATATGTGTGTGCCGCAGGACATCAAGATCCAGACGTGTAGGTCCTACGACAGAAGGCAAATCTCTGGGGATGACGATATTGTACTGGGGATAAGAAGCTATGATGGTAATGAGGCCCCCGCAACAGATTGCCCTTGCCGGCACGGATAATCTCAAGCAATTTGTGAATAAGCCAATCGCCAGCATGAATGGGAATGCGAGGGGACTCGAAGGTGATCCCGTCACCGCGAATAAAATCAAATGTCATGGCCCATAGAATAAAAAGGTCAGGGATAGTCATGGTCCCGGGCTCATCCCTGGGGAAGAATGTGATAGAAATGATGCGGTGGGCCAGACGTAATATGGGGTGAATGATGGAGGAGGCCTTGGCCTTCCCTCGAGAATAATGGTCGTGTAGGGTGAGGCGAAACCAAAATTCATCGACGTCAAAATCACGGTGATATTCGTGGGAACGGATAACGTCGCGACCTAGAATGGGGAAACCGAAAATGTTATTGATTGTATCTTGGTGGCTGCGGATAGTTCAGTTTCGGACGTGGAAGACGACGATCGACCCCGCCTCACATTTGAGGGAGGAAAGGAATTCAAGCGTGAGGGCAGGGTAGGATACCATGTGGGCGTTCAAGAAATCTATCCAGCATAGGTTAGCGAAGAGGGTCTCGACCTTGGAGAAAACTTCGAGATCGATAAGAGTTTGTGCATGTGCAAACCTGGTGGTGAGGTGTCCTTGTGCATCGAGTCTATTATAAAAATCTTTCTGTTCAAGACTCAAAAAAATGGTAACCACGCGGTCCCAACATTGGGTCCTCAGGAGGGATAATAGGTTGGGGTAGGGGTTGTGTAGGTGGTGTAGGAGGAGGACGTGAATGAGGTGGATGTGTGGTCCTCCGTCTCTTGCGAGACGACCCCTCCTCATGCATGATGCCCTTACTCTTATCTTTTTCCTTGGCCATGATAGTGTGTCATGCAAATGAATGCAAGATATGATGAATGCACACGATCAATGGAAATTGAGCAAAAAATATAGTACTAGGGTAATATTAAAAATGTAGCTAGGGAACGAGTTTACCCAGTAGAGAAGACAATCCTTGCTCGCAAATCATCCAACACTGTGCAATTGATGGGAGTGTGAACCCGTGGCACGCCTCTTCAATAAATTTTCGAAATGGGGGATTGGTGTCTCGGGTTAGGGCATATGTTAGGGTTGAATTGAAGAGGGAGAGAGAGGAATTGATGGAGAGAGAGAAGGAGGGAATGGAGAGATCGATTGAGGGGGATTGGTGATCGGTTTGGGGGAGGAAGATGGCCGGTTGGGAGAGAAGAAGTCGAAACGGCAGAGGAAATTTGAAGTCGGGTGAAGAAAATGAATCGGGTGAAGTGGGGTGTATTTATGGGGTTTTTGGCCAACCGATCGGGTGAGATTTCACCCGATCGGTTGGGCTAACTTTCGAAAAATTTGTTGAAAAGTTGCTACAGTCGAACCGATCGGTTGAGATTTCAACCGATCGGTTGGTCGCTTCACGATTTTCCCAAGAGTTCTGTGCACTTCACCCGGTTGGCGACACAACCACTGCTTCATATCAACCGATCGATTGATTTAACCCCAAAAAGTCTGAGACTTCTGCTCTTCTCACACGATCAGCCCCCCGGTCTCAGTTTGCTCCACCCGATCGGTTCGCTGAAGAACAAATACAAGCCATTGTCAGATACGTCCCACCCGATCGGTTGAGGGCTCAACCGATCAGTTGGGGGCTTGTTTCCTTCAAAAGTTCAAAATAGCTTAAGTCCCTCGACGAAAGTTCCCGTTGCCGAATTTATTCATCAAAATAAGAAAAATAAACCTAAAAATAAACCTAAAAACACAGACGATGGTTTAGAACATGGGTTGCCTCCCATGAAGCGCTGTTGTTTAACGTCGTTTGCTCGCGCCCGATAGATGATTTTCAAGGAGGACGGGGGTGATGCCCAATGTTTGGCATCCCTTCAGATTTTGGAGCGGTGGCCTTCGGTGTGAATAGCGGCAATAAGTAGACTTCTTCGACGATCCTCCCTCCATTGATGGTATCCGGGGGCTTCTCCC
The DNA here is from genome assembly GCA_030789695.1 of Scilla litardierei. NCBI lineage: Eukaryota > Viridiplantae > Streptophyta > Magnoliopsida > Asparagales > Asparagaceae > Scilla > Scilla litardierei. The sequence goes on from CM061142.1 coordinate 435,579,719, forward strand.
TTACATTGGCGTCGACTGCCACTTTTCTTAAGATCCAGATCTCATCAGCGGTAAGCCCCATGGGCTCTTTCCTATTTCTCCTCATCGGAGTAGCTTTTTGGAATCCTGGAGGGATCGTATGTGAGATACCCGCTTCCCGAGCAACTTCTTCGTTCTTCAAACCGAGAAGCACTTCAAGGTCCCCTAAGCTGTCGGGGGGGTTCCTTGAGAGAATTTCCCAGGCCCCAGCTTCTACGGCTCTTTCCTCCTCAACGTCCAGCATATTGCAACCTGGTTCATCCGGAGGGTGCTTCATAGACAACCCTAAGTCAAATTCGACCTGCTGGTCGCCAACATTAAGGGATAGCATCCCTTTCTTCACATATATCAGAACGCCAGCGGTGGCCATGAAGGGCCTCCCAAGGATGATGGGTGTGTGAGTGTCTTCGGGCATGTTCATCACCACGAAATCTACCGGCACATGCACTCCGCTGATGTTAACAGGCAGGTCGTCTACAATTCCCATCAGATATTTGACCGATCTATCAGCTAGTTGAAGGGTCATACCCGTGGGCTCCAGGTCTCCCATCCCTATCCTCCTGTATAGTGACAGGGGCATCAGACTGATGCTCGCTCCCAAATCCACGAGCGCCCGATGGATCTTCACTTCCCCAATCAAACAAGGAATAGAGAAGCATCCCGGGTCTTTTAGCTTGGGCAGATTTGCTCGCTGAATGAGAGCGCTGCATTCTGCCGTGAGAACGACCTTTTTCTTTCTGGAACCCATCGTCACCAAGTCCTTTAAGAATTTTGCATAGGAAGGAATTGTCTCTATGGCTTTGAGGAAAGGGATCTGCAAGCTCAAATCCTTGACCATAGCGAAGAACTTGTCGTATTTTTAATCAATCTTAGCTTGGGCAAGTAGTTGTGGAAAAGGCACAATGGGCTTAAATACTCTCAAGCTCCCCTCCTCGTCTTTCTTCTTCTCTTCTTCAGAGACTCCCTCTGGAGTCGTAGTCTTTGGTGACGAAGCTCCGTCGTCATTTGATTTTTCAATTGGTCGCCTACCGACCAACGGAGCTTCAGGTTCCTTAGCGGGCACTCTTGTAGGAATTTGTGTCCCGCTTCTCAAGACGATAGCGGACACATTCGCATGATCATGTGTTAGTGCCAATGTCTGGTTCGCCCCCCTTGGATTAACTTCTGGTTGACCCGGCAATTGGTTTTGCGCCCTTTAAAGGTTTGCCACCTGCAACCCCAGCTGGGTTACTTGGTCGGTGAGGGCCCTCTACCCCATCTCCAGCTTCAAGTTGATCTTCTCCTGGTTGGTAATGTATTGGGTCAAGAGGGACTCGATCGGGGAGATGACCCGCTGCTGGCCATAAGGCTGTTGCTGCTGCTGCATGAGTGGTAGGCCCAAAATAGTGCTTCTCTCATGCGCAAGAGTCCGTACAAGTAATATAATCTGGGAGTCCAGATGTCGAATCCTCTGGAGAAAATCTATTTAAACCATAAAACGTATATCAAATAAAAAGCCAACGTAGAGAAACTAACCAATTTAAATGGTGATGGTGTGGATTGGTTTGATGGTGATTTGTGAATACGTGAACAATACGAACAAGGAAAATTCTTGAAAATATTTATGAGAAGTATGCACATGGTATGGGTTCGTTAGGATCAATGATTTGTATTAATTTGGTTGATTAAATATAACTCAATAAATTCCCCTTTTGGGAGCAATTCATCGGAAAATACCCTTTTCGGGATTAAAGCACAAAATTCAATAAGATTGTCGCTAAAGTTATAATCTTAAAAATACGATATGAAACTCTCATTTGGAGAGATCAAAACTCACCCTTGTGGGGTGATCACCTACTCAATCATATTCTTTTAGAAGATGAAGAGAAGATTTAACAATAAAGACTACAACTTTATCAACGTTAGCGATTTAGCACAATGATTCAACCAAACGAATATGATTCATATCCCTTAACTACGCCATACCATGAACAAATAGAATTTAGCTACTCATGGTGCAAGAAAAATCAAGTTTCATAGCAAAATACATTGTTCTAATAGCAAAATACAATGAAAAAAACACCAAATATGGGGTATAAGTTCAAGAATTTATCACCAAATCTCCAAGTTAGACCCCAAAAATCTCTGGAAATAAGAAGAATAGCCTCTGGAATTTTACAGAATTTTTCTCTGCAGAAATACGCAAAGTAGCCACTCCAAAAACCCCAAAATACGCCAGAATACGGCCAAAACCCCTAAGAATACGCTTATATAAGAACATTGCGGGTTTAATGGCCTTAATGGGTTCAAAACCGCATCCAAACAAACCCAAACCCGATCCATAGTTGGAGCAAACCACGACCGTTGATCGCAGCGGGATCCGCCTTCGTGCCGCCACGTGGCCTCCAAAAATCGTGCGAAGCCCGCTTCGTTCGTTTCGCTCCGCGCCCGCTTTGTCTTGAGCCGTTGGATCGCGTGGTCACTCAACGCGATTACGCCACGTCGCCACTATTTGTGCTCCATCCGAATACGATGCGGAGTCGATCTGGACCGTCAAATCTCGATCTAATGGTGCATGCACTGATCCACGTCGCTTCACTTTGGATCGTTGGATAGCCATCTTATGGCTCGCAAGCGGCCACGTCTCCGCTGTGTTCCACTCGGCTACGTATCGTCGGATGAAGATTGGACGGCTTATACTGCACCACGTAGCCCGCATTTTGGTCGAAGCGCGGTATACGAATTCGTATTTCAGCGCGTATTTGCGTATTTTCGACCATATTTTTCCATTTAAAGTGTATTCTGCATTCAAAAAATCACAGTAATTAGCACATATCTCAGAAAAATACAAATAAATAGTCGTTGGAATCCTGAGATCGAGACCAAGTGAAAAATATAAAAAGGCAGAAATACTCAATAGAATTCATACTTTGTGCACAAATCAATGGTTTTGCCCTAATAAATAATGATACACAAAATATGAATGTACTAGAGACCAATTAAGCATCATTTACACACAAAATATTACTAGATGAGGGGTTAAATAAGCAATATTCAACCCGAATCACACCCCCAACTAGCGTTTTGCTAGTCTCTAGCAAAGTGAGCGAAAAATGATATCAAATAAACACCTAGATCACCTTATCAGATCTCAAATCACTCACCACCGTACTACAACGACAAAAGAGATAACCACACACTAATATAGAAATTTCAAGCTCATCAAATAATGGTACTTGTGGGTTTAAAAATGAAGATCAAGTATCTCAAATGGTTATAAAATAGACTTAACTCCACCATCCATTATTTCATAACTCATAGTATACAAGATCAATGGTCCACGCCGTTCAATCAAATATTCTAACTTGGGGCGTAGATGTTTCATGCAAAGCAAGCATCAAAAATAGAATGGTATCAAGATATACACACGTCAATCTTCATTCATAGGAAATCACACCACATCTTGTGTTTTGTTTAAGCTTTGGAAGTTCTATTGCCTCGCTAATTATGCACACTTATTCTCTCGTTTTCTTAGTTCCACGTAACGCGCATCAAGCAACATTCGTAGAAGAAGTGTATAACTTGGATCGCTCCATCAAATGAGTGAGGTTCCGGTCAATGACTCCCAAATCAGACGATAATAGGGCATTAGGCCAAGAAGGACCCCTCGGACTATACTACTCGAGCCAACCAAGTTATTTCTTTAATAACACCTTTATTCATTTCTTTCTCTTCATTCATTTCATTTTCTCATCATTTTTGTGTGTGTGCACAAATAACTTAGCAATATAGCTTCCTTTTCTTTATTCTTTCACAAGAGTGGGTTATCCTAATCATTTCAAAAGACAATGTAGACTTTTCAACCCCAAAATCACACAAAGCATGCAAATAGCGATGAATATGAAATAAAAGCAATGCTCCAGTTATTTTTTGAATTATTGGTGCATGAACTTTGGTGTGTTCCATTGAAAGTATACTACTTGCTAATTCGTAATTTCTAGCTTCATTTAGTCATCAATTAATCCTACCATTGAGATGTATCAAAAGGAATTTACCACAAGTACTCGCATTCATGTCAAATGAGCCTGAAATATTTAACAATAGTGGTGGAAGAAAATAAATCTCGTGTGTACGGTGGTGAATAAATATCGAGAAATTTCATCACATGAGGTTCATTTCTAGGTAAAATAGGTATTGGTGATATAACTTGACTCAAAAAAAATTTCCATTGAAAAAAAAGGGAACTAAAAAATACAAAATAAAATCCTAAAAGAAAGAAAAAGAAAAAGAAAATGAAAATAATCCTAAAAGTTATACCCTCCCCCAACTTAAAATAGACATTGTCCTCGATGTTAGGAAGAGGGAATCATGGAAAGAACACACCTTATTAGTCCCCCCCCGAAGGTGGGTCTGTGAGATCCATGGTGCTCGCTTCCTTGGTCCAAGGCTCGTGAAAATGCTTCAATCTTTGGCCATTCACCTTGAACTCACTTCCATCTTTTTCATTTAATAATAGCACTGCGCCATGTGGGAAAACTTCTTTGACTGTGAAAGGTCCATACCACCTAGAGTGAAGCTTCCCAGGGAATATATGTAGCCTGGAATTGTATAGAAGAACTTTTTGGCCTGGGGTGAACTGCCTCCTTAAGATCATCATGTCATGGACGGATTTCATCCTCTCTTTTGACATTTTGGCGTTGTCATAGGCATTTCTCCTCAGCTCCTCTAGCTCCAACAACTGTAACCTGCGAGAAGCAAAAGATGAATCAATATCAAAATTCAATTTCTTTATAGCCCAATAAGATCAATGTTCCAATTCAACAGGTAAGTGACAAGACATCCCAAAAACAAGACGGTAAGGTGACATCCCCAAAATTGTTTTGTAGGCCATCCTGTAGGCCCATAACGCTTCAGGTAAGCGCAAACTCCAATCTTTTCTTGATGGATTCACCGTTTTCTATAAAATTCCTTTGATCTCTCTATTTGCCCACTCTGCTTGACCATTGGTTTGGGGGTGATATGGAGTAGAAACTTTATGCGTGACCCCAAACCTCTTCATTAAATTAGCGAACATGCGGTTGCAAAAAAAGGACCCTCCATCACTGATCAAGGCCTTGTGCACTCCAAATCTAGAGAAAATGTTCTCTTTGAGGAACTTGAGTACAACTGAAGTGTCGTTCGACCTGCAAGGAATAGCTTCCACCCATTTAGAAACATAATCAATACAAACCAAAATATAAGCATATCCAAATGAAGGTTGGAAAGGTCCCATAAAATCTATACCCCAACAGTCAAATATTTCAATTTCTAGAATAGGGTTTAAAGGCATCATGTTACGTCTAGTAATACCCCCTAATTGTTGGCATGTAGCACAAGTCTTGCAGTAATGAAATGTATCCTTAAACATAGTTGGTCAATAAAAGCCACATTGCAAGATTTTTGCCACAGTTTTGTTCGTAGAAAAATGTCCACCACACACTCCATATGGCAAAATTGTATCACACTGATTATTTCATGGTCAGGAATGCATCTCCTAACAATTTGGTCACTACAATATTTATAGAGGTACGGGTCATCAAAGAAGAAATATTTTACCTCATACTTGAACCTTTTAAAGTCTTGAAGAGACCAAGTGTCAGGAGTCTTACCAGTCACTAGATAATTTACTATATCAGCATACCATGGTGAGGTGGAAACGCTAAAAAGATGCTCGTCGGAAAAGGATTCCTTCAAAGGCAAATCTGATGAATCAAGGCCTACTGTCAATCGTGATAAGTGGTCAGCTACTAGATTCTCCACACCTTTCTTGTCCTTGATTATGACATTGAACTCCTGCAACAATAAAATCCATCGTATCAGTCGAAGTTTAGCATCTTTTTTAGACAATAAATATTTCAAAGCAGAGTGATCTGTATAAATTAAGATTGGTGATCCCAAAATGTAGCTCCTGAATTTTTCCAAAGCAAATACTACAGCCAGCAACTCCTTCTATGTGGTTGTATAATTCCTCTGAGCATCATTTAATGTTTTGCTGGCGTAGTAGATAACTACTGGAGCTTTGTCTTTCTTTTGGCCTAGGACTGCGCCAACTGCGTAGTTGCTAGTGTCACACATGATTTCAAATGGTAGGGACCAGTCTGGTACCTACAAAATGGGAGCAGAAATCAGTAACTTCTTTAAAGTTTCAAAAGAATGTTGACACTCAGGTGTCCAAATAAAATCCACATTCTGAGTTAGTAGGTTGCAAAGAGGGCGAGATATAGCGCTAAAATATTTGATGAATCGCATATAGAATCCTGCATGTCCCAGAAATGATCTGATATCCTTCACGCATTTGGGACTTGGTAGCTTCTCAATTACTGCTACCTTGGCTCTGTCTACCTGAATGCCATCTTTAGATACCAAATGACCAAGGACAAGTCCTTCTGTGGTCATAAAATGACATTTCTCCCAATTTAATAGGAGATTCTTTTCGAAACACCTGTCAAGAACATGAGCCAAGTTAGCTAAACAATCATGAAAAGAGCTACCATATACTGAGAAATCATCCATAAATACCTCAACAATTTTCTCAACCATATCATCAAAAATACTAAGCATGCATCGCTGAAAAGTAGCTGGAGCATTACATAAACCAAACGACATTCTTTTAAAAGCAAAAGTACCAAAGGGACAAGTAAAAGTAGTCTTTTCCTGATCCTCTGGTGCAATCTCAATCTGATAGTAACCTGAATAACCATCTAGGAAACAATAGTACTCATGTCCAGCCACTCTCTCTAAAATCTGGTCAAGAAATGGAAGAGGGAAATGATCTTTTCTAGTTCGGTAGTTCAACTTCCTATATTCTATGCACATCCTCCAACCTGTGGTGGCTCTAACTGGGATAAGCTCATTATTCTCATTTTTAACCTCGGTCAGGCCAGACTTTTTAGGAACAACCTGTGTAGGACTGACCCACTTGCTGTCAGAAATTGGATATATAATACCTGCATCCAATAATTTTAGTACCTCGCCTTTCACCACTTCTTTTAATGTTGGATTTAACCTACGTTGCATTTCTCTAGTCGGTTTGGCGTCATCTTCCAAATAAATGTGATGCGTGCATACAATGGGACTAATACCTTTTATATAAGCAATGGACCAACCAATAGCCCCTCTATGCCTTTTCAACACTTCAAGTAAAGAGCTTTCCTGTTCTAAAGAGAGTTTAGAAGATATTACCACAGGGAAGCTGTTTTCATTTCCAAGAAAGGCATACTTGAGATAATCAGGTAGTGGCTTTAATTCGGGCTTTGGATCCTCCACCTCAGATGAAATTTGAATTGATGCATTAGGTGGCAAAGCCTCGAACCTAGGCTCCATACCGCGTTAAGCTCCTTCACGTTCTCCTGCATATAAGAGATGTCATCAGAATCACCAATAATAGTCTCAACAATAGAAGCATCAGCACAAAATTCAGAGCAAATATAATCATCCACCAATGAATCAATCATATGTACCCTCTCAACCTCATCATCCACATGTGGCAACTTGCAAGTATTAAAAATATTCAGATCCAAAGTCATGTTGCCAAAAGTAATTTTCAGTTGACCATCCCTACAATTTATTAAAGCATTGCATGTCGCTAGGAATGGTCTACCTAGGATGATAGGAGTAGAATTGGCAGTTTGGGGTCCTTGGATGTCTAGAACTATAAAGTCTGCGGGGTAGTAAAATTTGTCCACCTGAACGAGGACATCCTCAATGCATCCCTTTGGAACTTTAATAGATCTATCAGCTAGTTGCAATATAACAGATGTTGGTTTTAGCTGTCCTAACCCAAGTTGCACAAAAATAGGAAATGGCAAGATATTGACACTAGACCCTAAATCCAATAAAGCATTTCCAATCTTTTTAGTGCCAATGGTGCAAGTGATGGTGGGTGATCCAGGGTCTCTAAATTTAGGTGGTGTATTTTATTGCATGATAGAGCTAACCTGTTCGGTCAAAAATGCTTTCTTTTTCACATTCAATTTTCTCTTAACAGTGCAAAGGTCTTTCAAAAATTTAGCATAGGCAGGTATCTGATTAATAGCATCAAGCAATGGACTATTTATCTGGCACTTCTGAAAAATTTCACAAATTTCAGTTTGATACTTATCTTTGTTTTTCTGAAGTAGCCGATGAGGGAAAGGAGCTGCAGGTACATATACTGCGGGTTCCTTCTCTTCAATGGCATTTTTGCTCAAACCCACTTCAGTGCTCTCTTCCTGCGCCTCCTCTCGCACTTGAATTTCCTCTTCTTGGATTTGAATTCCCTCCTCTTGTTCAGCTTCTCTGCTCGGTGGGTTAGGTTTCCGGATCTCTTTTCAACTCCTCAGAGTGGACACAGATTGGCAAGGCTTCATATTGTTACCTGGAGAAGAAGATGAGCCCATATTAGGATTTGGAATTGACTGAGATGGAAGCTTACCTTTCTCCAGTGTCACCGTAAGCCTAGCCAAGCTTTCGCTCATCTGCTGATTTTGAGTCTGCTGAGCCTGAAATTGAGCCTGTTGTTGCTGCATTTGGGCTTGTTGTAACTGAATGAGCTGTTGAAGTGCAACGCCAAATGGTTGCATCTGCTGTTGTGGCATTGGCTCATGGTCTCTCCTTTGGTTCCCACCTTGACAATTGTTGTTATATTGATTTTGTCTGAACTGAGGTGGAGCTTGCTGCTAAGATTGTTGATTGGGGCCCCAGTTTAAGTTTGGATTGTTGCGCCACCCCTTGTTGTTAGAATTGAAACTCTGGTAGTTTGTAGACACTTGATTCACCCCCGTTGGATTGCCTAGCATGCTCTTCAAAGCTGGAAGTGTGGGACAGGCACTAGTGTCGTGGCCACCAACGACACAAAGTGCACAAGTCTGCTCTATCTCAACTGCCTTGGCCTCTTTCAAATTCATGGCATGAAGCTTGTTTGTGATAATGGCCTCCATCTTTGCCTCCAACGCATCCTCTGGCTTCAAATTGAATACCACTCCTCGTGTAGGCTGAGATGGTGCAGAGTGGCCTCCTCTGTCGTAGTCTGAAGTAGTGTCCCAAGTTTACGCATTTTCTGCCATCTCCTCCAGATACGTCCAAGCTTCATCTGGTTCTTTATCGAAAAATCCTCCATTGCACATCATTTCTACAAATTGCTTCATCTGAGGCTGCAGTCCATCGTAGAAGAAGCCAATAATCCTGCTTTTGTCGAAGCCATTGTGTGGACATGCAAGCAACATCTCATTGAACCTTTCAAACGCCTGGTAGAATGTCTCTTCGCTTTTCTGGGCAAAGTTCATGATCTGCCGCTTCAATCCCTGTGTCCTGTGAATAGGAAAAAACTTCTTTAGAAATTCAGCCTGCAAATCAATCCATGTAGTAATAGAACGTGATGGCAATGCATTCAACCAATTCTTAGCTTTGTCTTTCAATGAAAATGTGAACCGTTTAATATATACAGTGTCCTCGCTAGTTTTCCCATCAAAGCATGTCAAGCACACCTCCTCAAATCCTTTTATATGAAGATATGTGTTTTCCTTGTCTAACCCATGAAAGGTGGGCAAGAGTTGGATCAGCCCAGGTTTAAAATTGAAAGAATTTGCATCGATAGGTAAAACAAAGCATGAAGCTGTGCTAGTCTTAGTGGGTCTGAGTAAATATTTTAAAGTCCTAGGAGCTCTAGGTTGCACATTATTCTCGTTGTTGTTGCTAAAATTTTCATCCATATTATTATTAGCCATCTCAAAACGTCTAGTTAACCTCTGTGTCTTAGGAGTCCTATGCCACATAAACTAGCACAAATATTTTTTTAATATATTTGCAAACAAAAATTATATACAATAAAGTGGAAAGATCTCATCGAAGGTCCTCTGAATGAAATAAACCGTAGTAACAAACCGTTCTCCCCGGCAACGTTGCCAAAAACTTGGTAGGCCCAAAATAGTGCTTCTCTCAAGCACAAGAGTCCGTACAAGTAATATAATCTGCGAGTCCAGATGTCGAATCCTCGGGAGAAAATCTGTTGAAACCACAAAACTTAAATCAAATAAAAAGCCAACGTAGAGAAACTAACCACTTTAAATGGTGATGGTGTGGATTGGTTTGATGGTGATTTGTGAATACGTGAACAATACGAACAAGGAAAATTCGTGAAAATATTTATGAGAAGTTTGCACATGGTATGGGTTCGTTAGGATCAATGATTCGTATTAATTTGGTTGATTAAATATAACTCAATAAATTCCCCTTTTGGGAGCAATTCATCGGAAAAATACCCTTTTGGGGATTAAAGCACAAAATTCAATAAGATTGTCGCTAAAGTTATAATCTTAAAAATACGATATGAAACTCTCTTTTGGAGAGATCAAAACTCACCCTTGTGGGAAAATCACCTACTCAATCATATTCTTTTGGAAGATGAATTGAAGATTTAACAATAAAGACTACAACTTTATCAACGTTAGCGATTTAGCACAATGATTCAACCAAACGAATACGATTCATATCCCCTAACTACGCCATACCATGCACAAATAGAATTTAGCTACTCATGGTGCAAGAAAAATCATGTTTCATAGAAAACATACACTGTTCTAATAGCAAAATACAATGAAAAAACACCAAATACCGGGTATAAGTTCAAGAATTTATCACCAAATCTCCAAGTTAGACCTCAAAACTCTCTGGAAATAAGAAGAATAGCCTCTGGAATTTTACAGAATTTTTCTCTGCAAAAATACGCACAGTAGCCGCTCCAAAAACCCCAAAATACGCCAGAATACGGCCAAAAACCCTAAGAATATGCTTATATAAGAACATTGCGGGTTTAATGGCCTTAATGGGTTCAAAACCGCATCCAGACAAACCCAAACCCGATCCATAGTTGGAGCAAACCACAGCCATTGATCGCAGCAGGATCCGCCTTCGTGCTGCCACGTGGCCTCCAAAAATCGTGCGAAGCCTGTTTCGTTCGTTTCGCTCCGCGCCCGCTTCTTCTTGAGCTGTTGGATCGCGTGGTCACTCAACGTGATTACGCCACGTCGCCACTGTTTGCGCTCCATCCGAATACGATGCGGAGTCGATCTGGACCGTCAAATCTAGATCTAACGATGCATGCGCTGATCCACGTCGCTTCACTTTGGATCGTCGGATAGCCATCCTATGGCTCACAAACGGCCACGTCTCCGCTGCGTTCCGCTCGGCTGTGGATCGTCGGATGAAGATCGGACGGCTTATACTGTGCCACGTAGCCCGCATTTTGGTCGAAGCGCGGTATACGAATTCGTATTTCAGCACGTATTTGTGTATTTTCGACCGTATTTTTCCATTTAAAGTGTATTCTGCATTCAAAAAATCACAGTAATTAGCACATATCTCAGAAAAATACAAATAAATAGTCGTTGGAATCGTGAGATCGAGACCAAGTCATGAAAAATATAAAAAGGCAGAAATACTCAATAGAATTCATACTTTGTGCACAAATCTATGGGTTTGCCCTAATAAATAATGATACACAAAATACGAATGTACTAGAGACAAATTAAGCATCATTTACACACAAATATTGCTAGATGATGGGTTAAATAAGCAATATTCAACCCGAATCAATGAGCTGCTGGTTCCTAGGGGGATACTGCTGGTACATCTGTTGAGGCTGCAGTTGTTGCTGATACTGCTGCTGCTGTTGCCTAGGCGGCTGATATACTTGATGCTACTACTGTTGAGGCTGCTGATATACTTGTTGTTGCTGCTACTGGGGCTGCTGATACGGTGCCCGATAGCTCAGATTGGGGTGGTTCCGTTTATTAGGAGAATAAGCCGGATTTGAGCTAGTCCTTGGTGGATATGGCGTATTACCCGTAGGGTTGAAGAAAAGCGCGCTAGCTTGATCCACCGGTGGTGAAATATCACCACCCTCGAAGTCTCCCAGGACTTCCGCTTCCACCACTGCTACTTGTTGGGTGCTGGCACCACCAGCTCCTACCATAAGCGCTGAGATCTAGGTCGATAGCAAATCAAATTTGTTAGACAACTTGTCGATGTCCTCGACTCTATGAATGCCTCCAGATCTAGGCGTGGCACGCTCATCGCACCACCGCTCATTGTTTGATGCCATGTTTTCTAAAATGTTTCCGGCATCTTCTTCACTTCTCGACATAAAGGAACCCCCAGCCGCGGTGTCCATTGAAGACTTCAGGTCATCCATCAACCTGTTATAGAACAGATTTATAATCTGCCACTTTGAAAGCTCGTGATCAGGGCATCTTTGCTGCATCTCTTTGTATCTCGTCCAAGCTTCGTGCGGGGACTCGTGGTTGGCTTGGGAGAAGGAGGAGATCTCACTCCTCATGTCTTCCCCGGAGGAAAGAACTTAGTCAAGAAAGCGTTCGAGAGCTTCTCCCAAGTGTTGAAGATGTTCGGGTCCTTTCCCCTAAGCCATTGCTTGGCTTTATCCCGTAGAGAGAAGGGGAATAGCTTCAGTCGGATAGCTTCAGTCGTGACACCATTTATCCAGAATGTGTCACACTTATCTAAGAAGGAGTCCAGATGTTCAATAGGGCTCGCCATGGGTGCCCCAGAAAATTGATCCTGCTGGATCCACGTCACTAGCGACAGCTTGAGCTCAAAACTCTGTGCCGTAATAGCCGGAGGTTGGATGGAGAAGGTGGACCCGATGGATGGCTTCGAGTATTCCAACAGGGAATTCTACGGTGGGGGTATTCTCCCCCATAGCTTCAGACTCTTCTCTTCTTCTCTTCTTTGCGTTCAGACGCCTTAGGGTGGCGTTTATCTCCAGTTCAATAGGAATCAAGTCGTCAAGACTCCTTGTATTCCTGCGAATGAAAAAAAACAAACACCCGTGAAGCAAGTGTGGGATAGAAACAGATAAAAATAGAAAATAAAAATTAGAAAGGGAATTGCTATTGGGACATACCTTTCTGCTGAGTTCACATACCTCTTATTTTTTTTCAAAAATTAACAAGTTTGCCATTAACAACTTGTTAAATTTTTTGGGCAAAAATATCCCCGTCTTCCTCCTCCTCCTCTTTAACAAGCTTGACATAACAAGCTTCAGTGAGGGGGAAACCTCCACGGTAGCAAAAATCTCGACCATCTTCTCCTTCTTCTTCTTCTTAACAAGCTTGACATAACAAGCTTCCTCACCCGCCGCCCGAGCTCCTTGGTGGGCGCCTCTGGAGGTGGCGGAGGGGGAAACGTAGGAGGAGGCGGCAGTTGTTGCTGGTGGTCGGTCTATCCCATGGGAGGATCAACGGATCGGCGTTGTCGAGTCGAAATTGAGTAGGTTTCCCCAGTCCCAGAGAGACTGTGTATGTTTGTAACTGAGAATTTTTGAAAGTTGTATGTTTGTAACTGAGAATTTTTTAAGCCTGGAATTTTTGAAAGCCTGGAATTTAAAGCCTGGAATTTTTCAACTTTGGCCTGGGATTTAAAGCCTGGAATTTTTGAAATTTGTATGTTTGTAACTGAGAGAATTTGTTATGGTGCTTCTCTCCCCCACCTCAAGTGCTTGAACAATTCGCATGTGTCCTAATTAAGATTAACCTGCAACCAGCCAATCTCGATTCAACCATATTGTATGCTGATGTTTTAAGTGCTTGCTGCAAATTCAACAACCAACCCCAAAGTTTCAGATCAAGAGTACTTGATAAAAGTACTTGCAACAAGACATCAATCATTCATTGCAATTAATCAAATAATAAGTATCTAATGTAGCCATCATGCTAAACCAACGTGTGATTGTCTATGAATATCTCAAGTGCCACCTAAGATGTTGGCATGCCAAGTTACAAACCAACGATAATCTAACAAAATGTCCTTTAAGCATAGGACTTGGATAATTTATACATGGGATGCACACTGACGGTTGAACCCATCAGTGATCAAGAGAGATTGGGAAAACATGTATAGGCATTAGACAGAAGCAGCACCGACCGAAAATTATAAGTTACTTTTCTTGCATAGATATTCTGGAACAATAGAAAGTCTGAAGTGAACAAGTAGTCTAGGTTCCTGACCCACTGAAACCGGATACCTACACTTCACCTCAATAATGGGTATTTTTGTCAAATACGGTATGTGAACTCTGCAAATTTGATATTTAGGTATGTGCACGATAGTAAAAAATTTGGTGGTATGTAAACTCAGCAAAAAGGTATGTTCTAATAGCAATTCCCAATTAGAAAATAGAAATGAAAAAGTAGAATGCGAAAATTATCGCGAGATAGGGATATGAGCTAGACTCAAGGGTTCAATAGGTCCTAAAATAACAGGCACGTTGCCTCCCCGGCAACGGCACCATAAAGCTTGACGTCCCCTAGTTTTGAGCATAACAGTGCAATGGGATTGGGGATACCAGATTTAAATATGTATACCACAAGCGCACGGTGTTGTAGTGTGGCTTGGGGGTCGAACACATGGAGGCGTGGTTGTGCTTGTGTCAAAGAGGAACCGGTTCACCCTACGGGTGAGCTAGCTCGAATGATCGATGGATTGTCACGAAAAATAGATACGAGGGATAAACAATATAGAAGGAAACCTAGGACTTCGGTTTCCACCATATCGTGTGTTCTCGCTATTACGACCGACGGATAGGAATACGATTGGAATTAGGGTTTAGTGGTGAGAAGTTGCCTCTAAAAGTGATACCAGCGTCACATGGGCCCGATATTCCGGTCGATGCCCAGGATGATACGTCGGACTACCCGGGTTCAGTCAGTGGGCATTCCCATGTCCATTAACACCGACCGACTCCAGGAGCACTAAGCTCGCAACGATAACTCCCAACATCTCATCCTGACATTCCCACGCGCTAGGATTCGATGTCTACGCTAAGGGCGTGAGCTGTGGCTAGGGAGTCAACCGCCAAGTTTATTCCCCATTGGCCCGACGATCAAAGGCGGTCTTTTTTTCGTCGATGACAATGAAACACCCTACATAACCATCTAAATTCCTAATCACTATCGCAATCCGAGTCATATGGACGCATTAGGGAGAACCCACGAAGGGGTTTCCACCAAAATCTCAGATTTGGGAACTACTCACAAATCATGGTTAAAAAGCAATCTAAACACAAATCAACCGTAGAAATCATGATCAGGAAATTGAAACGAGGTAGTAGCAATGCTATTAAGACAATATTAAAGTTTCACAAAGATCAGAAAACTTACAAATAACAATAAAATTCCAGCCGTCACAATTGGAGAAAAAGACAGAAATTAACAAAAGCTGCGTTTTCTGAAACATAGGGTTACTATATATACAAATCGACGTCACCCGATCGGTTGAAGCATCAACCGATCGGGTGAGCTGCTTGGTGCTTCGGTCGTCGGCTTCAGGAACTTCACCCGCTCGCTTGGTCCGACCGGTTGGTGTCTCCGAGTCATCGCTTGGAGGGATGCGACATCACGTGAAGCGATCGGTTGAGTTATCAACCGATCGGTTGGTGTTTCTCCCAAAAGAACAGAGAACACTGTCGAACTGGCACGGTAAGCGAACCGTCGGTTGAGCTCTCCGGGTCGTCGTTTGGGAAAATCGGCTACAGATGAACCGATCAGGTGAGATGTCACCCGATCGGTTGGAATTCAGCTCCAAATGTCCGAGTACTCTATTGGATTGAACCGGTCAACGAACCGGTCGGTTGATCTATACTTCACTTTAGCCTTCGTCCGGGTTGGATACGCGTGCATCACCTGATCGGTTGGCTGTGTCCAACCGATCGGTTGAGGGCTGAAAATTATCAACCTTCGTCGTTTGACCCCCTGGATCGCGCGTGACTCCTCCCGTTGCTCCGGGTGCTCATGATATCTTCGTTATATGTCCCCTATGCTGGCAATCTCCTACAAACACACAAAAACACGAAGAAGTGAAAGAAAACTAGAAATCACAAGAAAATGGATACGGGACGATGAAAAACAACGGAAAATCACAAAGAAGATGTACGTGAATATATAAAATATAAACACACGTCAAAGAAGAAGAGCTTACAGCTTACACATGAGACTTTTCCTTCAAGCCAGCCTCAAATTACCGAAGCATATTGAGGAGTTCTGGAAGTTCAACCTTTATCTTGTTCATAATAATTTTACTTACGAATATGGCAAACTTTGGGGTAAGAGAATTCAGAATCAAGTCTGTAGAAACTTCATGATACACAAAAAAACCTAGATGTGCAAGCTCTTTAATGTACCTAATTATATTGAGCACATGGTCTTACACCATTCCCTGACTTATCTTCGTGTTAAATAGTTTACTCGAAGCCTCGAACCTTGTGGCCCGAGATTGTTTCCCATACAACTCTTTTGTGTTGAGAAAAATGCTACAAACATCCATATGTTCATGCCTCCTTTGGAACTTATTGCTCATATAGGTGAGAGTGGGACATCGTTCTTTTTTGTTATCCAGGAGCCATTGCTTATAAGATTTAACAATCTCAGCCTGGCTCCCTTAGTTGGTTCTTTAGGTTCAGGGTCGGTGATGACATAACTAATCCTTTAAAAAGAAAGTGCAAGTTTGATATTCCTTTGCCTATCATTATAGTTATCACTAGTCAGCCTATTCTTTTCTAAGATAAGTTTAAGTTCAGACGAAATGTTGCAAATAATTGAACACCTTAATTTAGCATGCTTTCAGGATTTTAAATATAGGTAGATTGATTTTTATCTAACTATATCCTTCCACTATTTTAGCGATCATCTCAACCCATAGCGATTGAACGAATAGTGAAATTTAATGGGAGAGGGACCCAACGACCCTGAGTTTCACAACATTGAGTGTGCTCAATAAGTTGCTCAACTTTGTGATCGGTAAATGACTCTTTATCAATCACATCATATGTGATTCCCTATAGGTTTTTACCCTTAGTCACTTATGATCTTGAGTATGCCCAACAAATCATAAAGACTAATCTAATCAGACCCTTGTTTTCTTGTCCAGTCCTAACTTACACCTGTGCTCTGTTATGTCCACGTCACGACGATTTGGGTTAGGTTCAACTACATCATATGTATTATGGAATTGGGTTTCAAAAGATAATCATGATATAGCTTGGGTGTGTCCAACAACTATAACAGGAATTCCTGGTTGCCAAATTCCAAAAATAAGGAGGGCTACGACTAATCTTGAAAAGGATCATTAACGTAATTGACTAGAATATAATCAATGTTTACATTATTGATACTTGGACTTCTATGTTGATCCAAGTAAGCACAGCAAGTCAGGTTTGGCTAGGTAGGATCACTTATCCCTAGCTAGGGCGAGCCTTACTCGGGTGATCCAGCCTAAACACTAAATGATTCTAGACATCGGCTTGAGGATACCTTAAGAACCCTGATTATCAAAATTATGCTTCATTGATATATTATGGGTTCATCAAATTAGTTAATCCTAATTAAGTAAGTGATTCCTAAAACTAACATTTTAAGAATCTAAATCACATTACAGTACATGCATCCCACACAGTTATTATATAATATAAAGGAAGCCTAATTTTCGAAAACAATTTTCGAAAAATCAAAAGCACATATAATTATTACAAAAGGCCACGTGATCACGTCATACCATAGGTTAGATAACTTTGTTATAGCAACGGTAGGACCTTTGCAATATAAAATTATCTGTCATGTACTGAAAACCAAAATTAGATTGCAATTCATCCATCACATGAAAATAAATTACAATCAACACAGATTCATGTAAGCTCTCAAGTAACACCTAATTAGCTAAATCAGCTCTATGGATCAAGCAGAATAGCCACCACCTAGCAACACCTTGTACATCACCTCTTTGGCTCATCTCAACTCTATGGATCTCCCTCCATTAGCAACTTCGGGTAGATTCGCCTCCTAAATTTACTATACATTTGAAAAAAGAGCATTCCCTTTGAAATAATAATAAACTACATAAAGAGGAAAAGCCTTTAAAAAAATTAATTACACAAAATGAGTGCTCGCATGCACTATAAATTACATAATTAAAATAAACCCAAGAGAGCTTAACTTTGCACAACAACAATACAATCGTCGTCCCCACGCATGATATATTAATAGTAGAAAAAATTCAGATCAAGGTAAACCCCATTCTGATACCACTGAAGGATTTTGATGAAGCTTCCTTAAGTCCTTTTCCCATCGTTTAGCCCAAGTCTTAACAGACGTGAGAAGCAGCGTAAGAAAAACAAACCATAAAATTACATTTTATGAAAATCCTACAGAAAAGAAAAACCCTTTGCAAGATCTATTTTATCTAAGAAGAAGGGCAAACATATCTTGCAAGATAGATCTAAAATAATACTGCTACAAAATTAAGAACATATCTTAATTTTTTGCAGTCGCAAAAACTATTCCTTAAGACGATGTCCTGAAGTGATGCAACGCCTCGTCTTGGAGACACCACTTTCCCTAGAAGAATTGACCTTAGCTGGAACCCCCATCTTAAGCTTCGAATCAGATCCGAACGCAGTCCAAGTTTTGCTAAAACCTGAGAAGGGAATAAAGAGGAACAAGATGAACAAGAATTTTGGTCGCTTTTACATCTAGGTTTGCTCAATTAATGAGGATGAGATCAATTGATCAAGGTTTAGTACATCTTTGGCTAAAGGGGATGGACCCTACTTATAGGGCGAGCAAAGCCTGCAGATCAGTAACACATTCGATGTGGTAGTAAAAAGAGAGGCCACTTTTACTCAAGTTTTTCACCTTTAAGGGCTTAACTTTGAACAATCATTTCTCCCTCTCCGATAATCCTTAGAAGCCAAATGATATATCATTTCAAGGAGCTTAAAATGTAGAACACATAGAAACTAAAATCAGTCAATTCCAAGATTGTTAAACCCATGAAATTGTTGGGAAATGTGTGCACTCAAGGCCAATTATTTATAATTAGGACATCTTATTCAAAATGATAGTATGCTATTTGGTAATGTTTATCTAAGTATAATTGTAAATGTTTGTCTGCATTTTATACTTAGAAAAAGTCCTGAGACTTATTGTGAGGTCGAACATGTATCGGTATGAGGATCACAATCATGGAGATGTATTTCGACCGTTTGTAGCTTAAGTCACAGATGCATCGAGAAATGACATCGATGCAATAGATAGATAATTGTGTGGTCTGCCTTCACCAAGTGTTGGTGGCGATCATCTCATGATCATTCAATTTAGTGAAATCAGAGACGAGACAGAGGTTCTCATTAGAGAATGAGTTCACTATACACCCCAATCAGTGTTGCTAAATAGATATCACATACAATATTGTCAACGGTAGATCTCAATTGATGATAGACAAGTTGGTCCTTTTACTTGAGGCCATTGTATGAGCCTGCGCATGAATGGTGTCATTTAGATCTCTAACCTAGCTTCGAGATGGGGCCTGCTAAAAGGTCTTGGTTGGGTGGAAGTTGAAGCATATGAGGAGAGTAGTGGCCAAGGGAGGATTCGTCACTTCCTATGTGAGAGTTAGTGTTACGTAATCAGTACAGTCCTTAACGAAATCCTTTGCCAATGTGTGTTGGATACGATCCAACAAAGACAAGCTAAGACCGAATGATGTTGATCAATCGAGAAACTATTAGGGGTTGACAGTCAACCACACACTTGGCTTTGCAGCGACATAGTGTTGACGAATGGATTAAAACAGCAGAATTCGTCACTTACATAGACAAGTGTAGTCCAGATAATGTTTATGTCAAGGGGCAGACCACGTAATGATGATGCCAAACCAGGGACATCAACTACTACTTGCTATCACGGTCATTAGGGACTATGAGCCTCACATGTAGTAGGGTCAAGATATAGGCTCTCACACAGGCTGATATCCTTTCTACGTAATAAGAGGAATAAGCATATGATGCATGTGAATGGTCGTAAATAGTTGTAAAGAGGATTTCGGTCACATATGATGTGACATGAATATTGAGAATTGAAAAGCATAGAAAATGTCCAAACCAGGATCCTGGAATGTCCTGGACCCATCTAGCCCGAGTATGACTCGATCAAAGCTCAAAAATTGAATCGGGTTGCAATTTTGTACACATAGGGGCCAGCCCGTGCGTTGGGCCTAGGTGGGTGTTGGGCCCGGGCACCCGGCCCAGCAAGCTCGCTCAACCCAGGCTGGTGCCTGACCTGGGTGCCCAGTGAGTGCACCTAGTAGGTGTGCCTGAATCTGACCTTGGCAATGTGTGGGGCCCATAATGGGGCCCGCATGGCTATTTTCGACAGCACACGAAAACACATAGATTTGGGTAGTGTTTGGAAAATCTTGAGGATTCGTTTGAGATGTCAAATGAACTCGAAATTGAGCGCCATTTGTTTCTATGAAATTTCTATTTGATGATCTTCAAAATGATATATCATTTTGATTGTAAGCTTAACGGAGAGGGAGAATTAATTACTCAAAGTTTAGTCTTTGAAAGGGAAAATTTTTTGAGTCAATTTGGATTCTAATTTTTAGTATCAAACCGGTTATGATACTAGACTAAAGGCTCAGCTCACCTATAAATAGGGATCCCCTCTTCCTCCAAAATTTACACAAGCCTAGATCAAGGGAGCTAATCCTAAATTAAAGTGAGCAAACCTGATCTAAAGGTGACCAAATTTTCTCTTTTCCTCTTTGTTCCCGTTTCAGGTTCTAGCAAAAACTTGAAGGGAGTTCAGATGTGATCTAGACTTGAGGTGGGGATTTAGCTAAGGTGAAACTTTATGGAGAAATTGGTCGCCTCTTTACGTGGCGTTGGACCGCTTTGGACCATCGTCCTAAGGAAGAGTTTTTACGATTGCAAAAACTAAAGTATGTCCTTTTTTAAATTTTATTTAATAGAAGAAATATTTTAGATCTATATTTGCAAGATAGGTTTTCCCTTCTCATAGGTTTTCCCTTCTCCTTACATAGTGAAAGATCCTTTAAAGGACTATAAACATATTTTTTGTAGGGTGTTATTATAAAAAAGCGATTTTTATGTTTTCTTTTCTTCCGCTGCTTCCCACATCTATTAAGCCTTAGCTAGACGATGGGAAAAGCCCTATGGAAGATCACTCAAAACCTTATATTGGTATCAGAGCAGGTTTTCACCTTGGATCTGATTTTTCTGCTATTTATTACAGGCATGCGGACGATGTTTGTAATTCTGTAGTGGCATGTAATCTCTGTACTTTAATTTTTTAATTATGTAATTATAATGCATGTGCGCATTGATAGTTATGTAATTATTTTGGCCTCCTTTTTGTATTTATTATTTTTCAAGGGGATGCCCTTTTGTATATGTACAGTAAATTTAGGAGGCAGAGCTTGCTAATGGCAAGAGGTCAGTAGAGTTGAGATGGGCCAAAGAGGCACTTTGCAAGGTGTTGCTAGGTGGTGACTGGCCTACATAGACCATGAGTTTCCTTAATTAATTCGGGTGTACTAGAGAGCTTACATGCATTCTGTAATGATTGTAATTTACTTTCATGCGATGTGTAAATTGCAATAGTTTTTAGATTTCACGGCATGACATATAAGTTTATATTCAAAAGGTCTTACCGCCACTCTGCCATAGTTAACTAAACTATGACGATGACATGGTCCCATGTCCTTATGCAATAATTATATGTACTTTTGAGTTTTTGAAAATTGTTTTCGAAAATTAGACTTCCTTTCTGTTATACGATAATTACTTGGGATGTCTGTACGGTGATGAAAATTAGATTCTTAAAATGATAGTTTTAGGAAATGCATAGAATTATGGTTAATTAATTCGAAATAACCCATAACTTATCAATGAAGCATAATTTTGATAATCGACATTCTTAAGGTATCCGTGAGCTGGTGTTTAGAATCGTTTGGTGTCTAGGCTTGGATCACCCTGGTAGGTCTCACCCTAGCCAGGGATACATGATCCTACCTAGCAAAACCTGCCTGGTCATGTTCAACTGGATCAACATAGAACTCCAATTATCAATAATGCATGCATTGATTATATCTAGTCAATTATGTTAATGATCCTTCACAAGATTAGTCGTATCCCTCCTTGCTTTTTGAATTTGGCAACTAGGGATTCATTGTATAGTTGTTGGGCAAACTCAAGCTATAACATGGTTATATTTTGTGAACCAATTCCATTATACTTGTGTTGTAGTTTGGCCTAACCCAAACTGTCGTGTCGTGAACACAACAGAGCACATGTGTAAGTTAGGATTGGACAAAAAAGTAAGGGTTAGACTGGACTAGTCTTTATGGTATATTGGGCAATCTCAAAGGCCATAAGTGACTAGGGGTAAAAACCAGTAAGAGAATCACATATTATGTGATCAATGAAGAGTCATATTCAGATCACAGAGTCGGGCAACTTGTTGGGCAAACCCAAGATTGTGAAACTCAAGATGGTTGATCCCATTCCCATTAAATATCATTATTCGTTCAATCTCTGTGGATTGAGATGATCGTAAAATAGTGGGAGGATATAGTTTGATAAAAGCCAATGTAACTATGTTAAAAAAATAACGAACACATGCTAAATTTGGTGTACTAATCTTTGCAGCAATGTTATCTGAACTTAAGCTCATTTTAGACAAGAATATGCTCATTGATAATAATTATGAAGAATGGCTCAGAAATATCAAATTGGCACTTTTTTTGTGAAAGACTTAGCTATGTCCCCAAAGACCATGTACCTAAAGACCCAACTAAAGGAGCCAAAACTAAGATTATTGGATCTTATAAGCAATGGCTCCTGGATGACGAAAAGCTCACTGCCTCACTCTAGCCTCTATGGACAATAAGCTCCAAAGGCTGAGCATATGGATGTTCATAACATTTTTCTCAATACGAAACAGTTGTGTAGGAAATCATCTCAGGCCGTAAGGTTTGAGGCTTCGTGTAAATTGGTTAACACGAAGCTGAGTGGGGGCACGATGCAAGACCATGTGCTCAATATAATTGTGCATATAGAGGATCTTACAGAGATTGGTTTTTTGTTGGACCATGAGTTGTCTACAGACTTGGTCCTGAATTCTCTTACCCCAAAGTTTGCCCCGTTTATAAGCTGGTATATTATGAACAAGGTCGAGGTTGAACTTCTTAAACTCCTTAACATGCTTCAGTTGTTTGAGGACGGCTAGAAGGACAAATCTCATGTGCTGGTTGTCGGCTCTTTTTCTTTCTCTAAGCCTAATAACAAAGAAAAGAAGAAGAAGTCCCTACAACCAACGAAGGCAATCGAGAAGGGTAAGGGAAAGGTGGCAAAAGGGGGGTCGACTACGGCATAGTGCTATTTCTGCCATAAGAAAGGGCATTGGAGGAGGAATTACCAGATGTTTTTGGGACGAATAAAGAAGGGTCATACCAATGCCTCAACTTCAGGTATAATTGTTATACAAAGTATAGTTCTTTTCGTGACCTCTAAATGCATGTTATTTGTTACCAGTGCGATCTCTCACATCTGTAATTGGTACATGAGCTGAGAAGGAGTAGAAGGTTGAAAAGAAAGAGGTCGTTCTCAAGGTTGACAACGGAGCAAGCATTGCTGCTGGGGTAGCCGGAGATGACCAACACACCTTGGCGAGTGTCGCCAATTTTCTTCTAAAGATGAGATATTTTGTCCCAATATTTTCTATGCAATGTAATCTCTTTCTTGATTTTGACTAGTGACAGAAATATATTTACAATCAATGAAAAGTTTTGAACTTGTTTCTTTGATTGTAAAATTGCTTAAATTTGGGGTTATGGTGTATATATACTTTGAATGACGATGATGTCTTATGTGTTAATACATGAAAACAAATAAAACCGGTTTTGGAACTGTAGATCAGGTCGTATCGGAGAGAAAAAACTTACAAATTACATAAAGAGAGGACTTTAGGCCTCTCGGATTATGAGTCCTACAACACTTGTAAGTCTTGCCTCAAAGGTAGGTTAACCAAAACTCCTTTTGTTTGATAAAGGAGAAGAGTTAGTGAACTTTTGACTCTTGTACATTTAGATGTATGAAGACACTCGTCTACGTTAGCCAGAAAGGGTTATTTTGTTACGTTTGTTAAATGATCACTCTAAATATAGACACATGTTCTTGATAAAACATAAGTCCAATAATTTCGAGCGATTTATGGAGTATCGTAACAAACTAGAAAAGTATTAAAATCCTTTGATTTGGTTGAGGGAGAGAATACTTAAGCCGTAAGTTTCATTTGTATTTATAAGAGAATAGGATTCTCTCTCAGGTTACGCCTACCTACACGAGGAATCACACTTTGTTTGACATGGTGCAGTTCATGGTGAGTGACGCTGAGTTACCAACCTCCACCTATGTTTGTGCCCTGGAACTGCTGCCTAAAATCCCAACAGGTGTCAGAACCAGTGGAGAGATAGAATATGATATTCCAAACTAGTCATTAGGAAGTCTAACATGATTCCTCTAGCACCTAAAAGGTACTATGGTTTTCTCGTAGACGGAGGGTTAGATGATAGCATCAGGGTTGATGATGACCGTGTTAGCTTCCAGGAAGCCACTCAGAGTAGATACTCTGATAGGTGGCTTGATGCAATAAATCTAAAATGCATTTAATGCGCGTAAAATGGTGTGGAACTTAGACAACATGGTCAATGGAACTGTTCACGTTAGCGGCAAATGGATCTTCAAAGAGAAAGATCGATGTAGATAGAGAGATTGAAATGTGCAAGGCTAGGCTGGTTGCAAAACATTCTCACCAGTAGCCATGCATAAGTCTATTCGGTTTATACTAGCTATTACTTATGACTATGAAATCTGGCATATAGTGTAAATGTTACATAACTCAGCAAGAAGGTTTCGAGGTCGGTGGGATCGAAGAAAAATCGTGTAGACTGCATAAAACTATTGGCAATTCCTAATTCATCACCGTATCATACATGGATGACATTCCTTTTGATAATGAAAAAACATAGAGATGACAAACTCTATCAAAAGGATGGATGTCGAATACATTCTCCATAAAGGACTTCGGAGAAGCATCATTTACACTAAGTGTAGAAATCTATAAAGATAGATTGGATATGATGATGAGTCTCTTTCCAGTCCAAGTACATTGACATCGTGCTAAAATTTTTTAGCATGGTAAAAGTGGTTTTATACCGTCCAATGATAGTATAGCTCTTTCAAGAAGATGTCTTCAATGACTGACTTGTAGAGAGGTTGCATGATGGGGAACCTATGTGCTTCAATTATTGGATACATTATGTATATTGTGATACATACAAGATCAAATGTCAGTTTTGCTCCTGGTGTAGTAAGTCTTTATCAATTTGACCCAAGAGAATGACATAGAAAGCGGTCAAGACAATTCTCAAAGTTCACGCGAAGGACTAGAGATTTGGTCAAGAAACTGAGGATGCAAAGATATTCTTTCCAGATATCACTTCATATGTGATATAGAATCGAAGAAGGACATAGAACTCTTATGTGTCTCTGTAGAAGAAAGATTTAGCAGATCCATTCATAAAGGCTCTATCACGTGATCGTTTAGAGAGACTCATGTGCAAAAGTGGAATGTGATACCAGGATAATTTGGCCTGTGTGCAAGTGGGAGATATTGGAAAATGTGTGCCCTCAAGGCCAATTATTTATAATTGGGGCATCTTGTTCAAAATGATAGTATGCTATTTGGTAATGTTAATCTGAGTATAATTATAAATGTTTGTCTGCATTTTATACTTAGATAAAGTCTAAAGACTTGGTGCGAGATCGAACATGTATCAAGATGAGCATCACAATCATGGAGAAGTGTTTTGACCGTTTGTAGCATAAGTCAAAAACTATTCATTGTCACAGATGCATCGAGAAAGGACATTGACACATCAAACAAACTACTACGTACTCTGTCTTCACCAAGTGTTGGCGGCGATGATCTCATGATCATTTGATTTAGCAAAATTGGAGATGAGACATAGGTGCTAATTAGAGAATGAGTTCACTGAACAACCCAATGAGAGAGGCTATATGGATAGCACATACAATACTATCAATGGTAGCTCTCAAGTAAAGATAGGCAAGCTGGTCCTTTGACTTGAGGCCATTGTACGAGCATGTGCATGAACAGTGTCACTTCGATCTCTGACCTAGCTTCGAGATAGGGCCTGCTAAAAGGTCTAAGGTTGTTTAACACTTGAAGCATACGAGGGGAGTAATGGCCAAGAGAGGATTCATCACTCCTGTATGTGGGGAGTGAGTGTCGTGGAATCAATACGGTCCTTAGAAACATCCTTGGCCAAGGTATGTTTGATACGACCCAATAAAGACAAGCTAAAATCGAATGATATTGCTATCATGTATCATTTAGGGTAGAAAATCAACCATACCCTAGGATTTGCAGCAACATAGTGTTGACAAATGCATTAAAACTATAGAATTCATCACTGACATAACCAAGTGTAGTCTTGGAAATGTTTATGTCAAGGGATAGACCACGTAACGATGATACCAAACCATGGATGGCAACTGTTGCTCGTCGTCACTATCATCAAGGGTTATGAGTCCTACATGTAGTAGCGTCAGGTTGTATGTTCTTCACAGTCTGAGATCCTCATCAAAGTAATAAAAGGAATATGAATATGATGCATTGGAATGGTCGCAAATAGTTGCGAATATGATTTCAGTCACGTATGATGTGACACAAATATTGAGCCTTAAAAATCATAGAATTGCAAAAAAACCGGGGTCCTGAAATGTCATGGCCCATCTAGCTAGTGTACGATTCAGGCAAATCCTAAAAATGGACTCACGTTCCAATTTTGTGCACCTGGGGGCCTGCCTGCGTGCCTTGGCTTGGCCCACATACTGGAGAGTGCCTGGGCTTGGCCAAGGCTCTAGTCTCGGGTGTGCCTAGACCAATAGGTGTGCCTGACCCTGGTTCCCAGCAAGCATGCTCGAATCTGACCCGGGTAGCAGGTGGTACCCATAGTGGGGCCTGTGGGGTTGTTTTCTGTAGTACGCGAAAACACACAGATTTGGGTAGTTTTGGCGAATTTTGAAGATTCGTTCGAGGAGTCAAACGACCTCAAAATTATGTGACGTTTGTTTCTATGCAATCTCTGTTTGATGCTCTTCAAAAAGATATATCATTTTGATTCTTAGGCTTAAAGGAGAGGGAGAATTAATTTCTCAAAGTTTAGTCCTTGAAAGGGAAAAAAAGCTTGAATTAATTGAGATTCTAATTTTTAGTACCATGCCGGTTATGATACTAGGCTGAAGGCTCAGCTCTCCCTATAAATAGGGAGAACCTCTTCCTCCTAAATTACACCAAGCCTAGATCAAGGGAGCTCATCCTAAATTAAAGTGAGCAAATCTAGATCTAAAGGCGACCAATTTTTTTCGTTTTTTCTCTTTATTCCCTTTTCAGGTTCTAGCAAAACTTGAAGTGGGTTCGGATCTGATCTGGAGCTTAAGGCCAGGATTCAACTAAGTGAAACTTTCTGGAGTAAGTGGTTGCCACTTGACATGGCTTTGGATCACTTCGCGGCGTCGTCCGAAGGAAATGTTTTTGCGACGGCAAAAACTAAGTTATGTCCTTTTGTAAACTTTATTTAATGGCAAAAATATTTTAGATCTATCTTTGTGAGATATGTTCGCCCTTCTACTTAGAGAGTAAAAGATCATGCAAACGGTTTTAAACATATTATTCAGTGGGCCTTTTTCATAATAATGCAAATTTTATGATTTTTTTTCGTCCACTACTTCCCACATCTGTTAAGTGTTGAATCTGGATCTAAGCCTATAGGGGGGAGGGGTGAATAAGCTAATAAAAATTCTTTGAGAACTCAGGAAATGATTCAGCAATCACATGCAGTTATAAACAGATGCAGGGTAAATAAAAACAATCACAGAGTGCACATACAGATTTACCCTGGTTCGGTCACACCCACGACCTACATCCAGCCCCAAAGCAGATACTAGCATTAATATGTTACTTTTATACAACTACAATGAGCTACGAGCACCCACTCAACTCTCACCTAGTTCGTACCACACTCCCAAAGTGCATAACTCTATCAACCTAGTAAATGCTCTATCTTGACAACCTCCAACTCGTCAAGACCCTCTTGTCTAGCACCAACTAGACAAGACCCCAAAAGTTTCACAAATATGGTAAAGTTTCCCCAACAAAGATCGCTACACTACTACACAAATATAATAATAAAGAGGTTAGGAAATCTCAGTTTGTGTAGGCATAGTCATCTCTGGAAATCAGCTCAGGTTAGATCAAATCTGACAAGATGTAGTCGTCACGTCCTCCTTGGATGATGCTTTCGGCCTAGGAGTTAGATCCTTCTTGAGAACTTCCCACTTGAAGATGATTCCCCCTTCTATGTTGCAGCCATGGAGGGTTGGGGGCTTTTGCAAGTTACGGCTATGGTGAGGACCTCCTTGGCGACTTGCGCAATGATGTAGAAGACCTTCCCTTATAGTTTTGCAATGGAAAGGAGGAAGGAACCTTGGAGAAGTTGCGGCCTTGGAGTTCTTGCAAGGGGTATTGAAGCCTTTGTGTCTTGCGCAATGAAAGAGGAGGTCTTTGGCTTGGTGGCTTTCAATGGAGAGGATGAACCCTTGGCCTTATAGATGTTTGCACAATGGAGATAGGTTTGGCTTTTGTCTTTGATTCCTTGAGGCAATGGTGATGATATGCAATAAAGCTTTGTGCAAGGGGGTTTGAAGATGAACCTTTGCTTGGAGTTGATTGTAACTAGTGCAAAGGGGAGGTGAAATGATATGTTGCGCACCAAAGGGGGTCTCTCCTTTGTGTTGGCCGAAATTTCTTTGTTTTGCCCTTTCTTTCTTGTCTCCTTTGAACATGGGTTTATATAGGAGAGAATGGGATCAATTAGAATCAAATAGAATCCCATTTATGGAGGAGATTGGATGGAATCCTAACTTGAATATGATTTGAATGAATCACCATGGAAGATCTCTTCTAGTCACATTGGATATGGAGTTTGAATTTGTATGGATTTAGGATTAGAATTGGCTCTTATTTAATCACAATTGATTTTCATTAGATTCTTCATATCTCTCTATCTTTGACCAAGTCTTCATTTGTGTATGAATATTTGAATAGGATTTGATTCATGCACCCATTGATTTGAATCAATTCAAATATGGATTTGAATTGATTCCATCCTTATCTCCCCATCTTTGACTTAGTCAAATATGTGTATCCATTATCTCCATCTTTGACCAAGTCCACTTTGCTAATGAATATCAACTTCTCCATCACATTGACTTAGTCTCCCTTTTGTGTATTTGCGAGAGTGCCACTCCTGAAAAACACTTAGCACACACATCAAATCGTTCACACATGTTTGTTATCATCAAACACCAAGTCATCGATCGTTGTATCCAACTACACGTTGTATCCAACAATCTCCCCCTTTTGATGATGAAAAACCAATATAAGATTTGAGCAATAACGATTCATATAATATCATCGTGACATGTGTGTGTGAAATGTGATGATGGAGGATGTATGCAATATGCAATAAGTATGAAAATGATGTGCAACATATGAGCATGCTAAAAAATATGACTATGATGTTCATACAAGCATGCTCCCCCTATATTCATGCTACCCCTTGAACATATATAACAACATATTTCATTAAGCACTTGCATTCATTCATCACTCATTAATGCTCCCCCTTAAACTAATATTCATATTTTAATAAGCATTAATGCACACCACCAAATCTCCTCAATATTTCTCCCCCTTTTGTTATCATCAAAAGTGTATATATGATGTCAAATTTATACCACATGCAAAAAGTGAGCATTATAAATTACAACAAACACTTGCATGTAGACATTCGTAGAATACGCACTTCAAATTCAATGAAAATTATAGCATATACTTCTACACCATCGTGTAAGTGTGATGATTAAACATTGAAGTACATGAGGAGAAACTTTCAAGAAATTCAACCAAAACCAATACACTTTTCCATTTAATATGATATCACCTAGGATTGATTTTTCCCATCTCATTAAAAATGAGTTCAAGATACCACACACAAAACATAGCCTATGAGGACTCTTAGATGTGGGGTGGCATTGCTTGACGAGTATAACACCAATGCTAAAGTTTACGCTTAAAGCTTATGTTGGATACTCGTGGGTAGTGTCGTTGCCATGGATTGTATCCATTTTTCATACGGAGCTCTTTTCTTTCCTTTTCATTTAAGCATATTTTTTTCATTTCAATTCTTTTGAGCTCTACTTTTTATCCAAGGCAAGACACATCATATCCCATAGATTTTCAGTTATTTTTCATCCTACATTCACTTTCCAATATTTTATAAAAGATGTCTCCAAATGTACACCAAAATTTAATGCTCGTGGAAGTGGAAGTGTAGGTGTAGAAATCATATTATTCAAATCATTGAACAAGTCTTGCATATTTACAAAATCAAACATGCATATGTAGCCATAACAATAATACATCAATTTCTACATGGATATGATTATCATTCATTAATGCAACTTAAATGATTCAAAAGAAAGATATACATTAAGCACATTTTTTTATTTTTGTGTTTTTCATTTTTAATATTTTTGATTATAAAGAACTAAGCTAGCAAGCAAACAAACTAGCACACAAATAAACAACCAATCAAGCACACACAAAATGAAAGCACACGAAAAATGCGATGAAGGTATTAATTAAGTTCAAGGAAGAAAAACATACCTTCGCGTTGTCGTTTGTCTAAGGAACTAAATAATGAAACGTTCAATCCATAGTTCCTCTCCATCTCCATCTTACCTACACGGAAGATGCTATGTGTGACCTTGGAATCCAACGATGTCCACTCATGTTAGTCATCAAATTTTTTGGAACCCATATTTGCTTGAATTTGATATTCTTGTTCCTATACATGCAATGAAATGAAGTATGACCAACATTAGCACATGTAAAGCACTTTGCATAAATATTTTTAACCATGATTGGCACATAGTGAATTCTCTTATAATTAGGCTTTTGAACATGTTTCAAATCATATCTAAGTCCACGTCTATTATTTCCATAAAGTTGATTTCCAAGAATAATATCCAACGATTGTTTTCCAATAGAAAATTTCTTTATGGACAATTCTAGATTAGTGACTTTGGATTTCAAGAAAGAATTTCCATTCACAAGCAAAGTGCATTTACTAATAAAAGATTTCTTATTATCCTCTTCATTCTTTCTCACAATTTCAGCTTTCTTTTCAAAATCATGCATTTTTTCTTTAAGCTCATTATTTAGCATGCACATCTTTTCATTAAGCTCTTTATTTTCAGTTTCTAGTTTAACCAATTTTTCTTTATGCATGCTAATTTCTTTTAACATAGTAGGACAAGCAAGACAATCAACTTTTTCATACAACCTAGATTTTTCCTTTTTCAGCACATTAATGGTAGAATCAAATGAAACAATTTTTTCTTTAAGTTCATCAATTTCTAATGACAGGTTGTAATATTCTTGTTGCAGTTCATTGTTATAATTCCTAAACTTCTCTAGAGTGGATTCATGTTTCTCTATGGTTGATTCTAGGCTTTCAATTTCATCTTGCATTTCATTAATAGTACTCAGAAGTTGAACTTTAGTTACCTTATCAAGCTTTCCCATCAAGCAACGGGATGTATGAGCAGTCTCCTTCCGAGTCTCATTCTCGCTATCATCATCCCACGTAACTGCTAAAGATTTTCCTTTCTTCTCCGCAGTATTGTTCTTTACTTGTGGGCAGTCCTTCATATGGTGTCCCTGCTTCCTGCATTTAAAACATTGAACTTTTTCTGTCACAAATATTTTTAGACAAAGGAGCATCATTTTTATTTAAAGGAGCTTTTCTTCCCTCTTGTAGCTTCTTTTCATCGCTAGAGATGTGATTATCGATGGATTTCTTGCTTCCATAGGTGGTCTCCAAAGTCCTCCATATATCCTACGCAGAAGAGCAATGTGAGATAAGATCAAATACATTTCTATCTATTCCACACAATAAAATATTCATTGCTCTAGAATTTATAGCACACACATTTCTAGCATCCAAATTACTTTCAGGATTAGAAATTATAGTATGTCCATTTTCAATATTGTACCAAGTGTCAACATCAACGGATAGTAAATAAATTTTCATCCTAGCCTTCCAGTATATATAATCATGGCCACTAAATAAAGGAGGACGTTCAACAGGCATGTCATGAGCAAAACTTAGCTTGGGGTATTCATGATTTCTAGACTAGATCCTCTAACCTGCTTTGATACCACTTGTAGGATCTAGACCTATGCCTAGAGGGGGAAGTGAATAGGCTAATAAAATTTTTTTTCGAACTAAGGCAATTATTCAGCAATCATAGGCAGTTATAATCAGATGTAGGGTAAATAAAAACAATCACAGAGTGCACATGTAGATTTACCCTGGTTCGGTCGCACCCACGACCTACGTCTAGCCCCAAAGCAGATACTAGCATTAATATGTTACTTCTATACAACTACAATGAGCTACAAGCACCCACTCAACTC